>CAJDSM010024861.1:3688-15273 GCA_903981925.1 Ostrea lurida | reverse complement strand
CTGGGGAGGGGTTGGGGGGGGGGGGGCCTCTATAAATACCTGAGGTAGGTAGGAGATCTATAAATACCTGTGGTAGGTAGGAGATCTATAAATACCTGTGGTAGGTAGGAGATCTATAAATACCTGTGTAGGCAGGAGATCTATAAATACCCTGTGGTAGGTAGGAGATCTATAAATACCTGTGGTAGGTAGGAGATCTATAAATACCTGTGGTAGGCAGGAGATCTATAAATACCTGTGGTATGCAGGAGATCTATAAATACCTGTGGTAGGTAGGAGTCTATAAATACTGTTGTAGGTAGGAGATCTATAAAATACCTGGGTAGTTAGGAGATCTATAATACCTGTGGTAGTTAGGAGATCTATAAATACCTGTGGTAGGTAGGAGATCTATAAATACCTGTGGTAGTAGGAGATCTATAATACCTGTGGTGGTAGGAGATCTATAAATACCTGTGGTAGGCAGGAGATCTATAAATACCTGTGGTAGGTAGGAGATCTATAATTACCTGTGGTAGGTAGGAGATCTATAAAATACCTGTGGTAGGTAGGAGATCTATAAATACCTGTGGTAGGCAGGAGATCTATAAATACCTGTGGTAGGCAGGAGATCTATAAATCCCTGTGGTAGGGTGGACCTGTACGATTACCTGTTGCAGGAGGTGGACACAGCAGATGGTGGCTCCTCTCTGTGCTGCTAAGTGGAGAGCTGACTGCCCATTCTTATCTCCATCATCGATGTGGTCCCCCTTCATGGCACCGGTCAGCAAACTGACAGTTCAATCGGGTCCACCGCAGAGGACTCCCCAAATCTACAGAAGGCATGCAGCAATCTCCGTTACAGAGTCCGAGTACAAAAATAGTAACAAAACATATGTAAATCTCAGTATAACAAGAGGTTCATGGGCCACATCACTCACCCAATTCCATTTACCCTTATAAAAATTCAAATCTAAACTATGTGTATATTGCAACAAAAAAAAAACCATAATTTATTTTGGGATTTCTTGATTATCTTTGGAAAGAGGTGTTTGTTTGTTTTTTTTTTTTGGGGGGGGGGGGGGGGGGGGGGGGGGGGGGGCTGTTAAGTCACATTAAGTTTGATTTGATTTAAGCGTGAATTTTTGATATGATTTTACCATATCTATTGCGTAAAACAGACTTCGGACAAAATTTTGATTAAAAAGAATCCCTGAGCTTACTGTGCAACTGAACTGAAATCAAAATAATTACTTGTCCACTTTGTCAAAAGTGTAGTGAAGTGGGTTCTACCAGACTGCACTTCTGGAAGAGATCTGCTTTGTTATCCATGAGGAACTCCTCTAACGCTGTGCTGGCATCAGATGTCCGGGGTTGGAGCTGACGCAGTAGTGTAGCGGGGTTCTGTTCCATTTATCCGTGGCATTCACGACCGCTCCAGCCTTTCCAACGCTTCACACATGTTCAGCTTCTGCGATATGGACGTACCTGAAACACCTGTAAAAATTCCTTCATCCTTCAGTGCTCATTTCGTTAAATGAAACATTCTTTATCAAAAAAAAAATTTGTTATTCACTTTCAATGTAAGTATCCGAGCCCAACTCTGAAAGACGACTGAAAGCAACTTCTTTAGGTCCAGAATTGATATGCATGTAGGCAAAATATATTCAAAGACATACTGTAAAATCAAGCATTTTCATTGGGGATTTAATTTCGTTATTTTTGTGAATAAATAAAAACAACAAAAAATAAATTCAAGAGGAATTTTTGTACTTAAAATGTATATATAAATTAATCATAAATCAACGAAAATGTCAACAAATTCATTAATAGAGTCAAAACTATGAAATTTTAAATCCATGAAAATAAAATAATTTTACAGAATACATTTATAAGACTTCACTGTAGATATCTGCAATCCAACAGACAAACACTGACCTTTCCCTAATGGCCAGCTCATGCAACGGTGATCTCTTGGTAACAGTGTTTTGAAAAGGTGAAATATCACCCGTGGCGGCTAACAAACTTTTCAGCATTTTCTCTGATCCACTTTCTGTAAAATTAATCAGACATTCTAAATGTATAACAGTCTCCCTATGAATTTTGGAAGTTCAACAGTCAAAGTTTTGCAGCCTTGATTTACAAAAATCACAGTGTATCCCATTACTTACAGTGCCACTGTAATTGATCAGGCTCACTTTGGTGCCTTCTCTTTGTTTTACATAATAATCTGTATCCACCTTTGCTCCTGCATCTATCTACAAAACAAAATGATTTATCAACATTTTTTTTTATGTTGGATGTACGTTACATGTATGTAAAACACTTTTAATAGTTAATTCATAGACAAAAGAATGTACGGCAGTGTTTTGCTTTAAAATTAAGAATTTGCCCCCCCCCTCCCCCCCCCCCTTCTGTTTCTCTGACAAAGTGACCTAAAACTATTCCATTATTCATCAGTTTTCTATTTAACTTTGCCAACATCTTGGTAATTTCAAGGCACCTTTGTTTCAATATTATGAAACTTACCAACATCTTTGAAATTTCCAGTAAGTTATGGGTGACAGCCATAGCGAAAGGGGTCTTTCAGGTGGTATCTGCACTCTCTAAAGTTTAGCTTCTGTGACAGGAATATTTCAGTCCTTTTCCCTCCTTGTCCCACTCTGCTGCTGCCGGACCATGAAATGTCCCGGGTGTACAGACCTATAATACACAGCAAAGATCCAAACTTCAAAAAACTTCGAAATTTCAAGGAAATGCACACCGTCATCTCACTTTCTCTAAGAGGGTCTAAAGACTCTAAACATATTTATGAATATAAGAGAGAAAAGAATGTCAATGATTTGGCACCACCTGGAAAGAATGACCTGGGAGACATAAAGGGACTTTGAGAAAAACTATAAAGACAGAAAGGAAGGGGACTTGATATACCTGGCATAACTAAAAGACAAGTAGCGCAGGACAGGAGTCAAAAGTTGAAGACCTTGTTAGCTGCCTTATGAATAGACATACACTAAAAGGATTAGAGAGGAAATAAGTTTAGGCAAGTAGGAACATCAACAGAACTAATCAGTAGAAATAGGCCATCTGCATGACCACTGCCCTGGGGGTAATCAAAAACACAATTCTGGAAGAGCTTTTATGTGTTTTCCTTCAAAATGTGCAGGAGTGGAGATTTTTCTTTTGATTATGTATGTAACATCTTTACAATATGGCTATTCTGACTTTGTCTGGAACCAAAAACTTTCTAGGGGTGTTTGGGATGGTGGTTATGAAAAACTATTTCCTGTAGAGAGCTTAACTGTGTTCTCCACCATGCATTCAGATTTTTAAAAATTTACTATAAATAAAACTTAAGGAAGAAGAAAGTGTGACAGAACGGAATTTGATGGCTGGACCAGACAACCTTTTTTTTAACAAGATGTGTTTGTGAAACACATGCCAGTGAAGGGGCTTGCCAAAAAGGATTATGCATGTGAAATATGAAAAATATATCACTTACCAATTCAAAAGTTATGGCAAATGTTAAAGTTTTTGAAAAGTAGGTCAAACTTCTTGGTCAAGGTCAGGAGGTCAAAAATGTTGTTACCAGTCGAAAGGGCTTTGTCATAAGGACACATAATGTGAAATATGAAAGTCCAATCACTTGCTATTCAAAAGTTATGGCAATGTTAAAGTTTTGAAAAGTAAGTCAAACTTCAAGGTCAAGATCAGAAGGTCAAAAAATTTGGCACCAGTCGAAAGGGATTGTCATAAGGAACACACATGTGTAATACGAAAGTCCCACCACCTGCCATTCAAAAGTTTATGGCCAATGTTAGTTTTTGAAAAGTAGGTCAAAACTTCAAGGTCAAGGTCAGGAAGTCAAAAATTATGGTACCAGTAGAAAGGGCTTGTCATAAGAAACTCACATGTGTAATATGAAAGTCCCATCACTTGCCATTCAAAAGTGAATTGGCCAATGTTAAAGTTTTTGAAAAGTAGGTCAACCTTCAAGGTCAAGGTCAGGAGTCAAAAATTATGGTACCAGTAGAAGGGCTTGTCATAAGAAACTCACATGTGTAATATGAAAGTCCCATCACTTGCCATTCAAAAGTGATGGCAAATGTTAAAGTTTTGAAAAGTAGGTCAAACTTCAGGTCAAGGTCAGGAGGTCAAAAATGTTGGTACCAGTAGAAAGGGCTTGTCATAAGGAACACACAATGTGTAATATGAAAGTCCCACCCACTGCCATTCAAAAGTTAATGGCAATAGTTTAAGTTTTTGAAAAGTAGGAAAGGTCAAAGTCAAATTGTCTAGAGGTTTGTCATAGGAACTCCAGGTAAAGAAGTCCTGCCTTCAAAGATGACCAATGTAATTTTTGAAAAGTAGTAATTCAGGTAAGGCAAAAATTTACGTTAGTAAAAGGGCTTGACATAAGACACACATGTGTAATATGAAGTCGCCGTCATCTTGCCATTCAAAAGTGATGGCCCAATGTTAAAGTTTTGCAGACAAACGGAGACAACGGACAAACCAAAAACTATATTGCCACCCCGAATCAAGATTGCCGGGGCCATAAGAATTTCGGGGGATAAAAAGAGCGAGCATATTTTTTATGTTAACAAATGTATTTATTAAAATGGTCAAAAGACAGAAATGGCCGGGTTGCTGTAAATATGTTCGGTAACAGGAGTAGGTGTCGGACAGGGTCCTGAAATCGATCCCCACGCTATATGGGACCGACCCGCTGATCATGGCATATCAAGGTCATTGAGGTACGATAATTTAATCTTGCTGGTAAAGTGTTACTGAAATTTGCGCTATTAAGAATCAACACTGGAAACATATTCAAAGTCGGTAAACAGGAAAGTAGATTGTCGACAGGTCTGAAATCGGAATCCACGATATGGACCACCCACTGATGATAAATATTAAACTGTCATGAGGCTACCGATAAGTACTTACTGAGTAACAGTGTTAACAGAATATTATTTTCCCCGCCCGCCCGCCATCTCACCCTTTATAACTGGTTTTGCACTCGTGCACACCCGGCCAATAAATCGAACACTTGATATAAACAATGCAAGCAGTAAGCAAAGAATTTTTTTTTTTATTTACAAACCAAATTGCTTTATTGGTAAGAACCTAAAGAAACTATGTGTTGACTCTTGAACAGTTTAGAAGAAGCAAATTAAATATGACCTTTGAATTACAAAATAATTACAGCTTATCAATTGAACATATTCTTTAGGCATCAAAACTGGGAAACTTGATTAATAATTGGCAATTGGGTATTGTACTGTTTATTCATTCCCCAATTATATACGCATAAAAAAGCAAAATACTGTATTACATAATTACATATTTTTCTTTGTCTTTCCTCGTTTCTTTCACACACTGGTTAACATTTCACTTGGTGTTTCAATAAGTGGTCTTCATGTAATTCCAAACATCTGTCCATCTCCATTTTCCTGAAAAAACAGAAACAAGATACTACTTGAAGGAAGTAATGTACTGGTAAACGAGAATCATTTGGCGCAAACATATCTTAGCGCAATCAGCAATGAAATCTATTTAGCGCCACACACTACCTGGTCCAACAATTTCAAGTCAATGAAAACCCTTTCAGTGCACGACCTAGCGGCAATGTTTTTCACGCTAAATTAAATAGTGGTGCTAAATTGATATCGTTTTACAGAGTCAAAAATTTGGGTACAACAGCAAAGGTCTTGTCACACAGGAAGTGAAAGCACCAACACAATTTATTTAAAGCTATGGGCAAGGCTAAGTCTGAAATGCGATTAAACGAGTAACAGACAGACACAAATCATATGTCTCCAATCATCTCTGATTATTTACATTTTTATTTTAACATGAACTTTTCAAAGCATAACTATTTAAGTAAAATACAATTTTTAAAAAGATAACAATGGTTTAACGGACAGATGAAACAAAGAAAGCCCATAGGCCACATCGCTTTACCTTAATGACCTTGGTTCAGTAGTTTGTGATTTTTGAACAGAAATTTTATCAAAAATCCTTTATTGCCATTGAAAATTTTTGACCCCAGTTTGTGGTACCACAAATCTATACACAAATGTGGCCCTCTTCTAACTAGGCGCCATGAATTTAACAAACTTGAAATATGCACTATGTCAGAAGCCTTTCAAATGTAATTCAACTTTCTGGCCCAGTGATTCTTAGTAGAAATTTTAAATGAAACCAAACCTTATGAATTGCTTTTTTTTCATGATTTTCTCCTCTTTGAGGACGGAATGGTCACTTCATTTGAACAAAATTTCAACTCCCTTCACCCAAGGAATGCTAGTTTATGTACGCCAGTTTGATTTTATGAAAATTTAAACTTTTCAACGGCCATGTGGTTCTTCAGATTTTAAAATGACCCCGACTCTATTTATTGCATTTTTGGTGATTATAACCCCATTGTGGGGGCATGACGCCTTCATTTTGGACAAACTTGAATCCCTTTTCAACCAAGGATGATTTAAACCGTGTTGCTTGAAAATGCCTAATGGTTCTGGAAGAAGATGAAATCGAGAAAAGTTTGACGGCCTATACAAATTTTTTATAGACAATGCTGAGGTGAACTTGCCCAGAAGGACCATGAGCCAGTCGCTCACAGGAAACCGAGTCACCATGGCTCTGCTGATTTTTAAAAGACCCCCTCCCCCTTAATTCATCTCCACAAAAAAATTTCCAAAGGTCCAACATAAATTCATATAACATGGGATCGCCTTCAACACCATATGACTCCCATGGGAAATTTTTTCTCAGAAGGTCAAAGTCCACAGGATTCATGGTATAAAATTAAAGGTCAAGAAAACCAAGAAATCTAAATACAAAACTTTAGTTCTACCTAAAGTAGTTTCCGGAGACAGTGATTTTTTCTACATTTTTACAAAGGTCCTGTGGTTTTCGAATTGGGAAAAAATGTCGATATTCAGTCATATTGGGAAAATTAGTTTTATGTAAAAATAGTTAAATGAATATAACATTATATTGGCCTTAATTTCACACAATCTGATTTTCTTGAGATCTATAAATACCTGTGGTAGGTAGGAGTCTATAAATACTATAGATCTCCTACCTACCACAGGTATTTTTATTAGATCTCCTACCTACCACAGGTAATTATGAGATCTCCTTACCTACCACAGGTATTTATAGATCTTCCTAGCCTACCACAGGTATTTATAGATCTCCTACCTACCACAGGTATTTATAGATCTCCTACTACCACAGGTATTTATAGATCTCCTACCTACCACAGGGTATTTATAGATCTCCCTACCTACCACAGGTATTTATTAGATCTCTACTACCCAGGTATTTTATAGATCTCCTACCTACAACAGTATTTATAGATCTCCTACCTACCACAGGTATTTATAGATCTCCTGCATACCACAGGTATTTATAGATCTCCTGCCTACCACAGGTATTTATAGATCTCCTACCTACCACAGGTATTTATAGATCTCCTACCTACCACAGGTATTTATAGATCTCCTGCCCTACACACGTATTTATAGATCTGCCTACCTACCACAGGATATTTATAGATCTCCTACCTTACCACAGGTATTTATAGATCTCCTACCTACCTCAGGTATTTATAGAGGCCCCCCCCCCCCCCAACCCCTCCCATACAACAGGTAATATAGATCCACATGACTTGATAGATCCATCCCAACATACAGTATATAACTAAATATTATAGATCATCCTCCTGCAGCAGATAAGTACAGTGGGCTTTGGTATAACGAGCTTGGATATAAAGAGAAAAATGTTGTGCCACGGCCAATTTCCATTATATTTCTATTAGAAATATTCCTGTTACGAGATCAGTTACAGCGAGATTACGCTTAGGCCATACCCATTTGTAATCTAGTTCTACAGACCCGTCCACTTCTATTTGTAAAATCCAAATAATAATATTATCAAAAAAATAATGTCGCTCGCATGTCCAAAATACCCATGTAAATTTTTGGGGACTTTTTATGACAAAGCATACAAGAGAACTTGATACCTATATACCTTTAATTGTAAGCGCGCTCGCTTTATAAAATAACGATTAATTCAGTTAAAAATATTATTCTTTCTTGTATTCGCTCGCCTCATAATTTTTATCTCCAAAATAAAAAATAGTATTTTGTAAAATAATATCGCCCTCCGCCGCTCACTTTTTGTTTGAAATACCAAGAATTATTTACAAATGGTGTGGCTTACAACGAGGTAATATTTAAACCCCTTCACAGGCTTCTATAAGACAGCGTCCTCGATATAACGAGGCATGCTCTCTACAGGATTAATCGCATAGGACTTTAACGATGCAACACAGGTGTCTCCAAACACTCCTAACAATCGGTCATTTAATTACTTCGAAATTGCAAATGGAGTTGTTTTCATAGTCCTCATGTACCTTCACACCAGTGTCTTCACTTTCAACAATGGGCGTCACGCAAAAAGAAAAGCGATTTTCTTCAAAACAATTGTGAATTTCAAAATTGTAATGATGGATACAACGAATGACGGTTATAGTTGAGATATTTTTCGTCCCCCATCCACCTCGTTATATCCGGAGTCAACTGTATACGTATGTCCACCACCTGCGACAGCTAAATGTTATCTTATATCTACCTTTCTATATACGTGTACCTGTACACCTCCTGCCTTAGTTAATTTTCACAGGACTGACATGTATGAGTTCTTTCTCACTCTTTGAAGACTGATGTGGCCAATGTTTTATGTCGTAATTATGTTCCATACTCCTCAACCATGAAAGCTAATTAGGTTGGCACTTAGTTTAGATCCTTCCCAAACTGTGTAAGCTGAATTGCTAAGTTAGTGTTTGTATATTATACTTGGGCATATTTTTATGTAGAAAAATGTGGAGATAAAACAGGAGAGATGTTAATGGGAACACACCTTTGTCATTAGCAGTCAGCAAGGGCCACGACAGGTAGGGCATTGTATGGGCAAGTTAGAACCAGTATTTGTCAAAGTTTATTGAAGTGAAACATCTTTCTGAATGGCAGTTGGGAGTCGGCAGTTTGATTTGCTGGAACACACTTGCATCCTATTGTTTAAACAGTTTCATTAATCGTGATGTCCAACTTGAAGGTCACAGTGTCTTGAGAATAGTCTGAATTTAAGAAAATAATGAATAGTCTGAAATTATATAGAAAATTGTGGTTTGTTGATGACAAACACCAACCCCATTACACTATTGAACTGAAAGATATCGTTACTTGTAATTGTACAAATTTCGAAGTCCCTGTTGTTTTTATGGACCACCAAATGCAAGGTTAATTTTTGGGAGGAAAACAGTTCCAAAAAGAGCTGAAACTCCTGTCCTTCCAATAACATTGTGCCATATAACTTGTGTAATAGTTTATAAAGGATTAATGTTCATACCAGTTTTTTGTTGTCGTGCATGAATTTGTAAGTGAGCTTGTACCAAATTCTAATTTTAGCTGTGCGATAATGTTGATCCAGAAAGGAGCAAGTGTAATTGAGAAGGTGGTGAATGAGCCTTTAAAGGATGGTGAACAAGATACTAAGGATAAAGATAAGATTCCAGAGCCACACAACTGGGTATGGAAGCATGCCAAGCCTGTAGAAGTTACAGAGAAGAAGGAATTCTCCGTATTCCAGGTAAGGGGCAGTTTCAAGATATTTTGACATGAATTTTATACCAGTGTCTCCAACGTGATGACTATAAGAACTTCGTAAAGGCGTTAGACTGCGCGCATATGGACTGTATGCAAACATTTTTTTCACAGTTGATCACAATTTACATATCATTTTGCAGGATGTTATTTCTAATATTTTCAAACTTCATGGACATGATTTGTTCTTAATATTATTTCTTTCAACATCAACAGGACTGTATAAAAAAAGAGCAGCAGGGTGTGGCCTATATTGGTGCTTGACGCAGTTTGATATCGACGCCTCCATGGTGAGGTAATAAATCTTCACAAAAAAGAATTAAAAAATAACATTTTTTGTACATAATTATTTCGAATATACAGGATAATCCCTGCTCAGGTCATTTTAGGCTATTGCCATATGATGATAGACGCTTCCTGAAAACACTGTTTCTAAATTCTTTGTAACCAGGTTTATTGTTTTGAATCTTGGATGCTGTACTGAGTTTGTACAGTGTTTGTAAGGCGAAACATTAGAATGAATTGTCAACGACAGATAAACCTGTCTCACAGTTAGGAACAGAGGCTGATATGTTTGGCTTACAGAGTTAGTTTTCCTTTGTATTCTTTTTTTTTTTTTTTTTAAATGGAATATGAAACAGTGCTGAAGATGCTTTAAGTAATTCTGATGCAAAGCTTGTAAGAATTTGAAACCATCTAAAATAATCTAAAACCATCTAGAAAAATATAGCTGAAGAATGATTAATGGTATCTGATGGCGGAATGTTTTCTCATCATAGGCAGCTCTGAGGGTGAATAAATTAATGTGGCAACTGAGAGTACTGAAGAGAATCAAAGACAATAGCAAATTCAGGCATTGAACAAACAGAAACAGAACCTGTTCCACATTCTGGCTCTCTGTACCAACTCGGCGAACAAACTGAGTCGCAAAGTACCAGGTAAGTCCATGGTTCACATAGTACTACTGTAAGGTACAGTCGGCGCTCGTTATAGCGGCATTCGATTTACCGGCAAATTTTGTTTAACGGCAAAATTTTGTTGGTAACAATCTACACACTACTTATATTGCTTGATATAATGGCATATTCTATTTCAAGCACTGGCATTAATTATCAGTAAACAAATGTGCAGTTTTGATACAGCAGCAGTACCCGAGATTGTTTAATGACCAATTTAAAAGACAATTAGCTATCGGCTTAAATCATTTTCCAAACTACTTTTTTACCAAGATAATGTTATAATTAAAATTAATCCTTACTACGCCGCCGTTCTTTGAGATGGAAGACATGTCTGAACCGCCCAATCTGTAATGTGTGATGTTTTTAATGAAAGTCTAAATGACTTTGGGTTTACTTAGAGTGTCGTAACTAATTATGTCTGTATGAATATATACATATCAAAGACTAGAGACTAATATCTTTTCTTTATCTTATATGAATTCAATTGGAAGATTGTTACAATGGTCAATAGGTGTTAGCTGATTATTATTTAATTTAAACATACAAATATGTATTTGTAGAATAGTTTATAGAAACGTGACCATTAACATAGATCGTCTGACTATCTGTATATCATGTGTTGATATGTAATGTTTTAAGTTTATGTGTATATATAGATATTAGTGGGTGAATGAGTCTACTAGAGTTTTCTTCAATGGTATAGGATTCCATGTAAATAATTCTTAATCAAGAGTTATGAAAGAAATAATAGATACAGTATTGTCAACCCTAGATTATATATTCGGGGAGTCCCGCGTTGATTGGTGTATGTATTGGATATCCTATGAATTTTTCATTAGAGTAAGTCCGTGATGAAAAATTGAGAAAGAAATGAAAAAAAAAAGTGATATAATAGCTATTATTACTCAGAAAAGCGTCATGACCTGTTGCAGTCTTGCATGTAAATTTTTAGCTATATACAGTGTATCCTCGG
>CAJDSM010024857.1:14324-33225 GCA_903981925.1 Ostrea lurida | reverse complement strand
GTCAACATAATTATCTGACAAGTCGACTTAATTTTCTAACAGGTCAACATAATTATCTGACAAGTTGACCTAATTTTCTGACAAGTCAACATAATTATCTTACAAGTTGACATAATTATCTCACAAGTTGACATAATTTCTGACAAGTCAACTTATCGATAACGAAATCGACTGGTCAGATATGTTGACTTGCAAGATGTTATGTTGACTTGTCAGAAAATAATGTCACCTTAATTGTCCAATGTTATGTCAACTTGTCGGAAAATTGTGTCAACTTGTCAGATGATTATGTCGACTTGTCAGATGTTGACTTGGTGAAAAGTGAAGTATTCTTGTCAGATGTGATCATTATGTCGACTTGTCAGAAATATATTTTGTCAACTGGATGGCACAAACTGAGCATGTACATATTTTCATGTTGAATTTTTAAAAATATATGAATAAGTGACAAGTCGACAAAAAGATGTCGATCGACATAACGATCTGACCAAGCGACATAAAGATCTGACAAGTCCGACTGACAAGTGGTGTTTAAAGTATTTAACGACATGTTATGAATACACACCGGTCTGTGACCCAAGTGGTAAGTATTTCCTAGAATGATCCGACAATCTAATTCCCTTAGCTGATCAGGAACAAGGCCTTTCAGCGTTCCTTGCGTCCCAACAGGCATAAATACAGGTGTATCCACTGATGCATGCGGAAGTGTCATCAAACTGGCTCTTGCTTTTGTGGTTGTGCATTCTGCCAATATTTTGAATGAAAGAGCATGTGTTCGCTGTGCAGCCATTACGTCTGGAAATCCCCTTTCACGGCCAATCATAATAATTTTTTCAAAGCATTTCGGGCACATTGTTTACATTATTTTGATTCTAGCCAATGACATTGTCTTTTACAAACGTTATTGGTATTCTCGCAAGCGCAACAACCATTTCCGGTGCAATGGATGATGCTGACAAAATGCAGACCATAAATCCAGATAATGCTTATGCTGATGTAGTATGGAATTCAATATCATTAACTCATGTAGAATACCCCAAAGGTTTGTTTCCTTGTTACACTCTTTGGGCCATTTTCTATGCTCAGGTCACCAGTGCACCTGATGTGATAATTATTTAATCAAAATATTGCGATTACCTCCCATTGTAACACGTACAACGCTCACCTTTGAAGTAATCCAAAATTTAATGTAAATAAGAATGTGATATGGCAGTATTATAGAGAATACGCGTGTGGCAACGTACGCTTATTCCACTTATTCATATTACTCTAAGGAGACGACATACTGAATAAAACCAGAAATATTTTCCACCTATTGAGGTGGCACCAAATGTCATTGAAAGTAGTATATATTCAAAATATTCTTGCATTTTGTGCCATATCTGCAGAAATACAGTGTGTAAAATTAAAATTTGTTCTTTAAATTAGTGAGGGTTCTTATAATCCTTTGGTAATGGGGGGGGGGGGGGGGGGGGGGGGTTGTTAAACATGTCATTCAATTTTAATGATTAACATAAGAAACTTTTTTTATAGATAAATTAATATATATACGGTGTGACTGTTGGACCGAGCAAAGCTTTATATAATGCCAATTCTTTCATTGCAATGACAATTTTTTACAAATGATATTGATTACTTCAGTAACTTCTGACAAGCCCCTTCATTGTGGCAAATGCTTAGGGGCAAAGATCAGCTAAATGGAACATTAACGTCCGTCACTTTTTATTTTTCATAAGCGCAATTGCATATATTTTGTATTAAAATAATAATTTAGTATCTCCTCTTTACTCCCATTACAAGGAAAGATAGTTTACTAGTATTTTTATATAATTAATGTTCAAGTTAATCAGTGCCAAAAAGTGACGGATGTTACATTGACATTATTACTCTGATATAAAAGGAGATTTTTTCTCGCAACAATATTAAAAAAATAATAAGATTGCAGTTTACATACATATCATCAGTCTAAATAGCTCTAGACCTTCTACAATTGATTTCTATGATCATTTTTTGGCTAAAAATGTATTGTTACGGATGTTACTTGATGCGCACAAGGATTTCAAAATATTTATGCATATATTATGTAATCTGGTTATAAAATTTTAATTTTGAACATAAAAATAAAATTAATTATCAATGCTTTTGTATTATAAGGCTCATATAATATAAAATTCTTAAAAAATACAATCATATAGCGCTCCATAAACAGCCGTTATTTTTGACAATTTGACAATTCTCGTTTGCGGAAGTCACACTATGCAATCTTAAATGATAAATACATTGAACATTTTTAAAATAGTGTTGTTTTTAGCTAATGCTCTCTTTGACATGGAAAGAAATTAAAATCATTTTAATTTAAAGATAAGACCCTCTTTTTATTCATTGTTTTTATTGGGGGGGTGTCATCAAGAACCAAAATAGAAAATGTGACTTTTCAATCGATATTTGATCTACCCCAAGGACCCTAGTAGATAGTGTGACTTTTCAAACATATTTTTGTAAAAATCCAAATTCATAGATTATACAATCCTCTCAAAAGGCCAGAATCTTTTCATCCTGAGAAAGAATAGAAGTATAAGCTGTGTGAGGAGTGGAAGGCGGGGTGGGTGGTGGTGTTTGTAATATCTGCATTGACAGTAATCGTGTGTGTACATGTAGGTGAGAGCCTGCATTCACAGGTATTGCGTTATGTGTATGTGAGAGCTCTGCATTCACAGGTAAATCGTTGTGTGTAGGTGAGAGCTCTGCATTCACAGGTATTGCGTTATGTGTCATGTGAGAGCTCTGCATTTACAAGTAAATCGTGGTGTAGGTGAGAGCTCTGCATTCACAGGTATTGCGTTATGTGTATGTGAGAGCTCTGCATTCAACAGATAAATCGTTGTGTGTAGTGAGAGCTCTGCCATGACAGGTATTGCGTTATGTGTATGTGAGAAGCTCTGCATTGACAGGTAAATCGTTGTGTGTAGGTGAGAAGCTTCTGCACTGACAAGTAAATCGTTGAGTATAGTGGATAGCCTTGCATTTCACAGGTAAATCGTGTGTTATAGTGGATAGCTCTGCATTCACAGGTATTGCGTTATGTGTAAGTGAGAGTCTGCATTCAAGGTATTGCGTTAGGTTGTAGGGGAGAGCTCTGCATTCACAGGTAAACCGTTGTGTATAGGTGAGAGCTCTGCATTCAAGGTAAGTTGTTATGTGTAGGTGAGAGCTCTGCATGACAGGTAAGTCGTTTATGTGTAGGTGAGAGCTCTGCATTCCACTATAAATCGTTGTGTATAGGTAAGGGCAGTTAGGTATATATACATTCGTGTTTGTTAGATCAGTGCACTACCAGGCACGTCAGTGTGCATTGTTGGTCTCAGCATTCACATGAAGTTGTTGCATCAATATCAGACAAAGTTCAGATGATAAGGCTTACCAGTTTGCTAAATGAATTTAAAATGCTTAATAATTTGTTTCAAAATCACAGAAGTAATACGAGTGTAAAGATCATTGGGTTATTTACAAAGTTGGAGTAGGTAATGATGCATCGAAGTCTGCATTCCTACATCTGCAGTCTGACATTCGACATTGATCATCCCTGCAAAAATAAAAATGAAAACTTGTCCTATAATTATAAGGTTCCTGTTGCAGCAGTCTCCTCAGTGAAGGACCTGCATGCATTCCCGCATCTCCTATTGGCTATTGAAGCACACTTGAGCAATGTGTCTCAATATGGCAGAATAACAGTATGACATTTAACTTCGGACATGACAAAGTCCATACTTTTTGCGACCATTTTATCAAAGATACAGAAAAACAAATGCAGTGTATCTGGTGGGATTTTTTTGCAGTACTCTCTAGTTCAAAGCTAAAGTTAAATTGTACATTAAGAGATATAAGGCTCCTATAAAGATAAAAACTCTGTCGGAGAATGGGGGATTTTTATCCTATCAAAATCCTATCATTATCAGACAGGGTATGGAGAAAAAATCCTTAGAGGAGAAAAACCTCTATGATTTTCAATAGGATAATTAATCCTATAGAAAATGAATAGCATTAAATGTCCCCAAATAAAAAATCCAAAGGATAACGTATCCTATTTTTAGTAGACAACATAGGGTATTAAATCCAAACCAATTATTGTTATTAGTGAGGACTATATTATTTGAAGACATTTATTCTAATTAAAATATTGATTAAAGGAATTGATTATCTATTGAAAATCGTAGGAGTGTTTTCCTTAAAGGATTTTTTTCTCCCATAGGATAATGATAGGATGATAGGATAAAAATGTTGCGCCCCCCCCCCCCCAATCGAATTTCTGGATCCGCCCCTGTTAGTAAACGGATAATATTGAAATATCGTATATTCTTATTTAATTGTATTAAATATTTTACAGATCTATACATTTAGATTAATTAAAATTTGATTCATTTTTGTTTTCAGCAGATATAAACTACGGTCGACAATTTCATATAAGTCAATGTGTCACACCCCGTATGCTTTACATCGCGGTCAAAATGTAATCTCCAGATGCAAAATATTCTCTATGACAGTGTAAGGGTCAAGAGCAATACTTCTAATAATGATCGCATCAATAATCAAAAGTGTGTATTATAAAACAATAAGAACACAACTAATCTATATTTAATGAAAAATAGGACAGAAATCTATTTTGCATTGTTTGTGTGACGTCAGTTATTTTTCAAAAGATGTTGACCGACAATACAATCTTCCCCATATCCCGTCTATTTTTAATTCATCCCCATTTGATGACATAAGCAGCATAAGGGTAATAAAAGTAATAGAAAAACCAGTAATGAACATTGTATTCGTATCTGCAGAAAGTATTCATAGCGAAGAACGGATGTTACAAAATTGACCGACATGCACACACTGACCAGAAATTGTGCGATAAATCATTGTTTAAGATATCAACTTAAGAATTATCGATGGATGTAATCAATAGAGATAATAAAAACAAATTACTATTAAGAATAACCTGAATTATAGTTATATATACATCATTTTCGACGGTTTAAATCTTACCCATCGTATTGACAGACGCGCGTAACGTCCGTTATACGTTTTCAAGGCTAATTTTCCTTTGTTAAATGATTAGCAATTATAAAATTATTAATTGCAAAAATTGTAATTAATACACTCTTCTTTTAAATAGTTGAGTGAAAATATGCGTAGTAAACCAACTTTATAAATATGCATTGTTGACATATGGTTTGAAAAACCTCTTATAAGCATGCGCAAATTGTGGACATTTTCAAGAAAAAAGAAGTATAACTTTTTTATTTCAAAAGATTCAGCAAAAAATTATCTATGCTATGTATTTATACCATAAAATAATGAAATGCAAATTCCTGTAATTACAAGATTTATGTTTTTCAAGATTTAAATTCAAAAGTGACGGACGTTAATGTTTCCATTTAGCTGATCTTTGCCCTTAGAACAATGAAGAATCTTGTAATTAAGGAAATATTTGCTTCATCTGTTGGTTTTGATCTAACACCTGATGCTAATGTCCAAATTTGCTGCTTGTTAAAATAGTAAAAATACATGTAGTTTTTTATTTTTCCAGCTTTTGTTAATTGTAAAGTAGTTTAATGTTAAAGAAAATTACCTAATATTGGTAACATGATTTATGCATGATTAAACAGAACTAAGTTATTTGAACTGACAATTTTTCTTACTTTTTCAGGGGATGTAGTAGGATATTTTTTAAGCTTGGTGCAGTCTTTTACCCATATTTTACATTGCTGGATTTATTACTCAATTTTATTTAGGAGAGATTTACATACAGTAAGTGTCTTTTGATTTCTAGTAGTATTGACATAGATGTGTACCATGAATGTGTAGTTATTTAGAATAGAGAGGAATATTCAAGGAAATGGTAGTATATTAGGCATTGCAAATGTACCAAAAAAAAGAAGTAAGATGTTTGTCATCCATCAAAGAGAATGACACCAAAGAATCTTTAGAAATGATAAGGCTTGGCATATTTTTTAATTAAAGGATACCATGGCAATGAGTAACTGTACACATACACAACTTGGGGTCAGTCCTTGTATAAGGCTAAAGCAGGGTTGTATATGTGAGGAATCCTCTTGCGTCATGTGGGTTTCCTATGGGCACTCTTTATTTCTCCCACACAAATGACCCATTATTACCAACATCTGTTGCTTATCAAGACTTTCTAAGAATGCATTTGGAAATGAGGTGTTCAGCTTTCATAGTTATTGTGTCACCTGCCTGCTTTAGCAGAGGGCGCAATAGGGAACATTATGAGTCGTTTTCTGGCACAAAATTTTCTATCACGTTTTTCTCTGGAACCACACAGGCTAGCTTCCTACATTTGGCACAGAGCATCAGTATGGAGAACTGTATCGTGTAACACAGTTTCCAATCTGCCGCATGTCAACTTCCTGTTTGACGCAACTTAGAATATTTTACATAGACAAGTTGCCACAAAGTAATGACTGAGGGCCTGAGAATCTTCAAATTAAAAATGTCTTTATTTCAGATAGAATCTTCCCACAAATGGCATCTCATAAAATATCTCATCATTAGGGATGGCAATCGAATACAGAATTGCCAATCGGTTACCGCAAAGACGTTCCGACCGATTAACCGGTTAATCGTATCAAAATATATATACATTTGGAGACACAGATGATGGCTTCACATTTCTCAAGTTTCTCTTGTTTATATGCACAAAAGTACAAT
The DNA here is from genome assembly GCA_903981925.1 of Ostrea lurida. NCBI lineage: Eukaryota > Metazoa > Mollusca > Bivalvia > Ostreida > Ostreidae > Ostrea > Ostrea lurida. The sequence continues at coordinate 26,502 of CAJDSM010024857.1, read as the reverse complement.
TTAACACTCCAGTAATATTCTTCATAAGTTAATTACAATAAATGCAATAAGTGGGAGAAAACGAAGAAAGGATTAATTAAATATGCACAAGACTTCAAGAGAAATATATTCCAAAGTCCAGATTTCACAAGTTTATTCTTTACTTTCACCATTTTCTGAATTCAGAACTAATTTATCGTAAATTGCCATGTTCAACATCAGTGGAGAATAGGTGAAGGGCGGCATATTCAATAATTAACCGTGTAGTAAACAGCTAACATTTAACACTACTCAACAGTATACAGTTGTTTGACTGGGGTAGAGGGAAACAGTCGATCTGTTGGACCGGAGTGCAAGCTGTTGCCCAAGGCCTAGGCCGCGGGCAACAGCTTTGCACTCCGGTCAAAACAGGTCGACTGTTTCCCGAGATCCTGTCAAACAACTGTTTTGTATTAACCCCTACTAAACAGTAGAATTTCCTCATAGGCCTATGTCTAGAAAATTCTTTGCAAGATTTATCCCGAAGAGACAGTGATAAGTCCAGAGTCAAGATATATCACCAGGAATTTTTCATACGTTTTTACCACATTTTTATTGTTTTGCTGTCCCTGCTTTTCAAGCATCGCTTAGATTTCCATCTTCATTCGCTGCAGCGAAACGACCATCGCCATTTTTATTTATCCAAACGCACAGGAATAAATCACTCAGCACACCTCGGGCTGATTACCATCTAACTGTGGTTACCAGAATCAGCCGAGGTTAGCCGAATGAGGAAAATATTAACTCAATTTAGCGCCATATGACGTCAGCGGGCAACAGTCTCTTTTAACAGTCGATTTTAACAGTTCCTCCGGCCCGGCCGGTCCAACAGTCCTAATGTTGGACCTTTTTCGTAGGAATATTTGTAGAACTTTTATAGGGGGTATAACAATAAATCTTATTGTCCTTTTAAGTCCAACGAAAGAAACCCTGTTGCAGGGACTCGATGTTCAAACAGAAATTATCACCTTTCTTCACGTTCCACCTATACAGGGAATCGTCTCCAAATTAACTAATTGATACATGAAAACTCAAACATATGCCACTATTCAGAGCTTTTGGAAATGAATTGGGGAATTCGTTGCAAGATACATTCAAATATACATATTTTTTAGTTTATTTCCATTAACCGGTTATGTATTTTGCAACCGATTACCACTGTTCCGACCGAGTAACCGGTTAACCAATTAAAAATTGACATCCCTACTCATAATTCATCATGTTAGAATGCATTGTCATTCTCGTAAACTTGAACAAAACTAAACTGACCAAAAAAATTATAATTTTATACTTTTCCACCATGATGATACTTTAAATGATGAAGTAATTTGTCAAAAGAAAAGAAGTAGGCAGGTGACACTAATGTTTAAAAAAAAAAATTGTCAGCTAATAAACAAATGCAATTTCCCTTCATAATACCAGTCACTTTATTGGTCAGAGAGACCTGGGTTGATCAAGATTGGCCAGGAGTGAAGTATGTAGCCCAAAGGAGCAGGGTGGTGTGGAAATGCAAGGTGCCTCATTGATTTCTGTCCCTTACCTGTAGTGCCCAGGTATTGCATCCTAACCAGTCCAGCTAGTTCAGTCTCTCACACCATTTTAAATTATGGCACATGATGTTCTTATGACGTTCTTTATACAATACATTATAATATACAATTAAAGACAATATATGAGGTACATATGAAAATAGCAAAGTAAATTAGGTGATTGAAATGAATTACGAGGACGGAGTTGGTCATATACATGTATTATAAATGCAACGGACCAGACCGAGATTCAAACTTGTGCCAATAGGATATTCTAGCAATGTGTTATATCACTGAGCTATAGGGCCACTGACAATCAAACCTATCTAACTACCTCACAAGGTTTGGAAGTCTCCATGTTTAGACATTTAATATTTAAAAAAGGGTTTGAATAAAAATTAACATAGGGACATGAGCAAATCTAGTCCCCTACCAGCTTTGGCGAAAGGGACTACTTAATGCCCAGTTTATATACATATTACAATGCAAGGGATTTTGATTCCTTTATATTTAAATATGGATGGAAAGTACAGTGTGGTGCACTGATAGTTTTAGTAGAATTTGCATGGATTGTCATTGTTAACATGCAGTAAATTGTTATCGTTTGATACACCTTTCATTAGATGTATCCATGGAAATCTTTCTTTATGTTTGAGTTATAATTTTGTAATGGAAAGAGTTCAGAATATCTCAGTTTATCATCATATAGTGTGGTTTACCCAAGAACCAATGTCATTTGGCTAATGGTAAATTTAACTAGTAAAAACAAATAATCAGTAGAAATGTTTAGTCTAAGCCAACACAATGTAATGTTGAGACATTGAAAACTATTACTTGGCATTAAAATTGTTTATACAGAAAATGGTTGTGACCTTGAATCCTAGTCATTTGGCAAAGGTCAAGGTCATTACTAGAAAAAATACTGCACCATGATTTGTAATGAAGATGCATTAGAAGGACATTCTTGGCACAATTGTTGCTAAGAAACTTTGACTTTGTTGTTATGGTCTCTGGTAAAAGTAGATCAATCATTTTTCTGGGTTCAGACCTTTTAATGAAGGAATAATAGAAGTTTGTAGATGGTTTAAGGGCAGTCTGATTCAATATCACCTCCTTGATATGTGTATTTTGAAAAGGAGCGGATTGAGGGGCTGATATTTATCAGTCTGACTTAAAGGTTGTTCTTAATGAGAATGAGATGTGTGTTGGCCTTGGATTAAATTTGATTTGCCAAGTTCAAGGTCGTGTGATACTGAGGCCCATTGACATTTTCTTTAGAAAGTCCTTATGAGATCATTCATTTCTTTTGGAAAAGTTATTAGATCAAGCACAATAATGAATTACATTATACAAAATGTATTGTATTTGTACTTTGTTATTACAGATTTCTTATTTTACTGGTCATCTGCTGAATGAAGCGTGTAACTGGATTCTGAAGCATATGATCCGAGAAAAAAGACCACTAAGGGGTAAGTTGAAAACACAGTAATATATTGCATAAGTATTTACAATACAGTGTACATGTAGTTTGGTCTAGGATAGACAACCATGATGTATCAATATTCCACCGTTGAACGAATTCATCTTCCTATTTTATTCATAGAATGTTAGATAAAGCTATGAAACTAAGTATGAAAAACTGTCCATTTCTTGATTTATGAACTCATTTTGTATTCCTCATTTCACCAATTATTGATCATATATCACACAAATAAGTAAAAGGCAAATGGCTTTCAGACAAAAGTCACTTAAGGTCATTTTATAAAGGTCAAGGCCCCCGTGGAGATCCAAGTTAGAATAGGTCCTCAGTACCCCTTGCTTGTCGTAAGAGGTGATTAAATAGGGCGATCCTTCGGATGAGACCGCAAAAACAGAGGTCCCATGTCATAGCAGATGTGGCACAATAAAGATCCCTCTCTGCTCAAAGGCCATGAGCATGCATAGGCCTAAATTTTGAAGCCCTTCAGCAGCAATGGTGACATCTCCATATGAGTGAAAAATTCTCAAGTGGAATGTTAAACTATATTCAATCAATATAAAGGTCAAGGTCATTCAGAACATATACTGTATGTATGAAAAAAACCAACAAACCTTCATTTCAGCATTCTTTATGCCCCCGCCATAAAATGGCCAGGGCATATAGTGTTACCCTGTTCCGTCATTCTGTCATTCCGTCCTTCCGTCATTTCGTTCCGGTCATCATTTGGTTTCCGTTCATTATCTCTGCAATGGTTCAACACATTCAACTCAAATTTGGTATATGGATATGTCACAAGAATATGCAGGTCAATTCGAAGTTGGTCATGGTCCGATGATTTTTGACAGAGTTAGCCCTCTTTGAACTTAGAAAAAAATCAGAAATTTTTCGTTTCCGTTCATTATCTCTGCAACGGTTGCACACATTCAACTCAGATTGGTATATGGATATGTTACAGGAATATGCAGGTCAAGTTCGAAGTTGGTCATGGTCCGATGACTTTTGACAGAGTTAGCCCTCTTGAACTTAGAAAAAAATCAGAATTTTCGTTTCCGTTCATTATCTTTGCAATAGTTGCACACATTCAACTCAAATTTGATATATGGTTTCCGTTCATATCTGCAACGGTTGCACACATTCAACTCAAATTTGATATGGATATGCCACAGTTCTCATGCATATGAAAAACTTTCAATTTCGCCCTTACGATTTCCTTCATTAGACTTCACCTGTAGCGGCCGGGCAATTTTCGTTCGCACCGACACATCTAGTTTATTGATCATATGGAGTAATAACATTGGTTAGGTGCAGTTCAGGCAGCATATGTCATTTTAAGCTCACATTAGCTCAAGGCTCAAGTGAGCTTTTGTGATCAAAATTTGTCTGCTATCTGTCATTGTTGTCATTGTAAACTTTCACATTTTCGTCTTCAGAACCACTCAGCCAAATTCAACCAACTTGGTAGAAATCACTCTTAGGTAAAGGGAAGGGGATTCAAGTTTGTTCAAATGAAGGACCAAGCCCTCTTCAAAGAAGAGATAATCATGAAAATACAAAAATAGGGTGGTGTCATTTAAAAATCCTCAAGCACCGCTGGGCCAGAAAAGCTAAAATTTATATTAAAGTGTCCTTATATAGTGGACATTCAAGTTTGTTCAAATCATGACATTCAGGTTTAGGTTGGTGCCACAATAGGGGATCAAAGTTTTACATGTAAATATATCATTTGGGTAAAAAAATTTAAAATCTTCATTTCAAGAACCATTGGACCAGAAGAAAGGATATTTACCTGAAAGCTTCCTGATATAAAGTAGATTCAAGTTTGTTCAGATCATATCCCCAGGGGGAAGGGTGGGGCTACACTAGGGGATTCAAGTTTTACATGCTTATAGAAAGGAAAATCTTATCCAGAACCACTGGGGCAATTTCATTAAAACTTGGTACAAATTATTCTTCGGTGAAGGGGATTCAAGTTTGTTCAAATGAAGGGTCAGGTTCCCTTCAAAGGGGTGATAATCACAAAAATGCAAAAATAGGGTGGTGTTGTTTAAAAATCTTTTTCTTAAGAACCACTGGGCCAGAAAAGCTGAAATTTACATGATGAAAGGTCAAGGTCACAATGCACATAGTGGTTTTACCATTACTTGGGCCATGACGGGCGTATAATGCTACATCAACATTGCTCTTGTTTGAAAATGTGACATATTCAATATTTCCAGAACTATTTAGAATAGAGCTTTCATATTTTGTATAAAGATTTCTTATGGTAAGATCTTTCATTTCATACCATGATGTATGAACTTGTGACCTTTGTCTTAACCAGAACAGCAAGGTCATATATTGGTGTTGAGGCATACCTGTGTTATATGTATTCATTTTCAGTTATGTTGTGATCCTTTTGGGCAAGGTTGAGGCAACAATATGGGATGATAAAATTTTGAAAGGAATAAAGATTGATAAATCACCACTGTTGAACAATGGCAGGGCCAAGGTCACTCATGTGAGCAATGTGGACCATATGGACCTCTTGTTACTGATATTCTTGTTCTAGACAATGACCTTATTTTCATTTCCAGATCGTGCTGTACTTTACACAGAGTATGGAATGCCATCCAGTCATGCTCAGTTTGCGTGGTTTTTCTCCACTTATATGGTGTTCTTCTTATTCATAAGGTAAATCAATGGAATTTATCAAAACAAATGACAAAATACAGTTTTTCAAATTTAAAGGTTCGATTCATTCAGACCAGTAAAAGGTAACACAACAATTAATTGCTTGGACAAGTGAAATGGTTAAAATTATTGTTTTGTAGGAAACAGATTTCGAAATCTCTGAGATACTTCTAAAGTCTAATACACCTGCTTTTATATAAATCCTTAGAGAAGCCACCTGCCATATAGTGGAATATCAGACAAGCATATTAAAACCAAACATTGTGGTGACATACACATAGATGTGCAGTATTATGAAATTAAGCTAGCACACATTTTTATACAGAATGATTTTAGCATTGTGCTATGTGTACTTAAGTTTTCACTACTTCTATGGATGGAAAATCAAGTACGAAAATAAAACAAATGTTGGATATCCCAGACCTGGGTATATCTGGTATCAAGTTGCTAGCTTTGACTGTAATGCCTGTATACTAGTAAATGAACACATTCTACACTGTATTTATTGACCTAGTATGTGCTTGCTCTCTTGAATTGAACTCTTTCATCATGGACAAGCTATCTGATATATCACCAAGATATGAACATTCATTCAAGCTATTGATTTCATACCCTCCATCTGATAACTCTGTAGGTGTGGCAAGTTTGTAAATTAATCATCTATTATCACAAGCAAGGGCCATCTATGACAAAATAATCAATGAGAGCTCTCATATATTGGTCAGTTTATTGGTACAGATGCATTTAGAATTGAAAATGAGGTGATCTCGGTTGAAAGCGCTAATTTGATTATATTAAAACCAAATCTGTCCAGATGAAAGAGTGAGTTATGATGAAAGTTTGATCAATAGTTGTCCAATAAAATGAATGAAATTCTTCAATCAGCACTCTCTTGGGGAGTCTTTGTATTAAAAGGCAAACTAAATTGATTATTGGAAAATTTGGTCTGAAAATTTTGCAAATTAGAGTTTGATTTTCTGATAGTGTAAAAAAAAATAATTCCACACGATGGACATGAAATTTCTAGTCCAAAGACCAAGGATAATTTCCATTATGGTACCATTCATTCATCTGCGAACAATTACATTTTAACCTTCTACAGAATGGGTGTGTAGCCAGTCGTCTTTTTTCCATATGTTGTCCACTCGAAATCTTGAGACCCTTTTGATTGATAACAACCAAACTTGGTACAGGGGTTACCCTTAGAGAGTAGATGACCCCTACTGATTTTTAGGTCACATGGTCAAAGGTCAAACCGCTGGTCTTAATCCCATGTGTTTTTAGCTCAATATTTTTTTTACCCCTTTGCTTGATAATTGTAAGCTGTAAGCAATATGTTATGATATCTCATACCATCTCTTTACAGGGTTTACAGAAATCACAGCTTGATAGATGATTTATGGAAATATTTAGTCAGTATTGTCTGCTTTACTTTATCATCAGCAGTTGTATATAGTAGGTAAGTTTTCTTTACATGCATGTCATAATTTACTTTATCACACAACTGTACTGTTTCCGGGTTCATAACACGGGTTTGGAAAAACGATTTGAACTCATAGCTGAGGTTCATAAAAATGCAAATTAGGTAGGTTAATCAATAATGTGCTACGTAAAGAAAACAGCACATCATCCTCTGAAGCTGTTAACAAAAACATACTGTCAAAATTAATTAAAGGTTTGTTTTGAACGAGTTTTTCCTAATATACCTAATCTCTGCCCACAGACTTCAGAGTTCTTGACTGGTATTTTAATAATAAATTTGTCGCTTCAATCAGCAGGTTCATTGCCAGGATTTTTCAGAAGGTTGTAATTTTCTGAGCCATTGAGGTTTTTTGCTTCATAAAATAAATGAAAGTGAGTTTCTAAAACAGGACTAAAGGTAAAAAATCATGCCCTATATAGCTTACTGACGACGAAAATTAGAGGCCAAATACTGTTTTCCTGTAAATTGTGGGCTTTGAAAGTGCTAAAACATTTCTTTAACGAAATGTCTGTGAAAATGCACCCCTACACCTCCCTGGTTATCTGAGCCCTGATTGTGTAAGAGGAGAGCACGATGTAATGTGACTGTAAAAACATTATTTCCTTGTAAATGGAAATTAAAATAAGGAAAACTTATTTATATCCAGTGATTTCTCTGTTCAGGGATAAATACAAAAGGCCTGTTTACAAAATATACTTTTGAACTCTCAAAAATATTATTTAACAATCCAAAACTGGAGGATATTCAATTCTCATATACATTATGTACATAGAATAACAAATATACTTACAAATAGACACCAATCACAAACAGTAAAACTACATCATGTTACATGTATATCATTCTAAGTTATTTTATACTGTGAATACAATACATAAAAAAGTTAAACATTAAAATCACAAAATAATTAGTTTTAACATTTATTTTGATTAAATAATCACGACATTCAAAACGGCAACCATTACTAAACTGTTCTTTACTTTAGTCCATTAAAAAATTCACAATAGAAGCACTTCATGAACATTCATGACACCCTTATCTACTCAATAAATAAATAATAGAAAATGTACATGATTTTCTGATTCAGCAAATTTAAAGACCCACCACAATGCATTTCTCTCCAAACTAATCACAGATGCATGCTAAATTCTTCAGCAAACAGAATATGAACAATTTAATAGGGACTTCATTGATCTATTGAACCATTTTTCTTCCCATTTCAAACACAGAGAATCATGGCGAAATTCCTGGTCAGCTCACAATCAGCCAATCATGTCGTTTTGGAGTTGGAGGGAGAGACTAGCACAATGCTGACAGATCAGAAGGATCCCACAACCAGACTGGCTACCTGTCTCCACCGTCACTGAGAACTTACGACCAGTTACTTTTCTTGTCTATTCTAAAAGCATACATACTGCACATTATTTAAAGTATCTGAAAAAAATCTTACAGGTACAAATGAGTTAAGCCCACTGAATTAAACTACCAATATGTAAATAAATTAAACACTATATTTTTTTTTCATATTTTTTTTTCTTTTGTAAACATCGCAAAAGCATCACATCCACTCTCTTACAAAGTTTGACAACAGATTGTATATTATCTCTGTACATGTATTTCCAATTAAACTGTTCTAGAACATGCACGTACCAGAATTCCAATTCTGGGATGATGTAGATAGAATTACAATTCATAATTATAACATTGTAAAATTATCATTAATTGGATCCTGATCTGCATGAAGTTAAAATAACAAACAATGTACCTGGATTCTGATTATGTATGATAAAGACTCACATACCTGGATTCTGTATGATTTGTATTTTAAAAAATCACATACCTGGATCTATTGATTGTTATTAAAATTCAACTTAACCTGGATTTTTGTATTTAAATCAAACAGTACTTGGAGTTACTAATGATGTGAATAAAATGAACATACCTAGATTCTGATGATGTGTAATAAAATAACATACCTGGACTCTGATTCTGGATGATGTTACTCAAACCACATTACATGCGGAATTAAAGTAGAATCGTCTCAGCATTAAAACTCTCCAAATAGACTAGACAAAAAACAAACAGAAATATAAAAAAAAGGTCTTGTGGAACGAACAAGTGATCAATTGATTAGATAGAATCTATATAGAGAGAAAGATATTGAGAAGCACTGGAAAGGCCCTGACACTGCATATTTATTTAAACCTTCAAAATTCCACAAACCATATCATATGTTACATTAACAAATATCAAATACATTGTACTACACAACTGAGAAAAATGACCAGAAATTTTTAATTCGTCTTTAACACAAGAACAATGCCAATGTAACCACCGTACACCCATAGATTTTGATGATGGAAAACAGATTTTGTAGGATTCATATTCTAGTGGAGATTGTTCTGTCCTTTGTGTGCGTCATCATTATTATGTTTATTGAGAAACAATAGGAATCCTCCACTTGGCATAAGGAGTATGTGTATAAATTTTGATGGTCCTAGCACCAATGGTTTCGGTCTGCATCCTGCTACTATGACTTGACCTTTGACCCTCAATAGGCATCCTCCACTTGGCATAAGGTGTATGTGTGCCAAGTTTGTTATTCGGTTCTATGTTTATTCTACAAGGTTTTGCTACTGTTACTAATCACCTGACCTTGACCTTGAAAGAACTACAATGTGCCCTCCTTGGCATTAACTGCGGGAGTATGAGGTATTTGAACTGTATCGGGACTACATCTAACCCGAATAAAATAAGATATACTACTGACCTGCATTCACGTCCACAAGGTTAAAGTTTCATTAAAATCTTGTATGTCGTTTAAGGAAAAAGGCATATGTTGGTGAAAAATGACCAGTAAAATTGTCCCAAATAAAATTCCTGACAAAATGCACATCTCCATTATGTAATCTAAACACCAATTAAGTTTTCATTTAAAAAATCTATAAGTCGTTGCAGACAACAAAGTTCGGACAGACAGCCATTATCTCCCCACCGACCCCCCAAATTTTGTTTGCTGGGGTATATTAAATTGAGAACAAGATGTGTTTGTAAAACACGAATGCCCCTGTTATTCCACATGTCAGTGGAAGGGGCTTGTCATTAAGGATTATGCATGTGAAATATGAAAAGGTCTATCCCTTACCATTCAAAAAGTTATGGCCAATGTTATAGTTTTGAAAAGTATGGTCAAAGTTCAAGATCAGGTCAGGAGGTCAGAAATTTTGTAATATGTAATCTAACACTCAATTAAGTTTCATTAAAATTCAAACTTCAAGGTCAAGGTGTCAAATATTTTGTTCCATTAGAAAGGGCTTGTCATAAGGAATACACATGTGTAATATGAAAGTCCCATCACTTGCCATTCAAATGTTATGGCCAATGTTAAAGTTTTGAAAAGTAGGGTCAAACTTCAAGGTCAAGAGGATCAAATATTTTGGTACCAGTAGAAAGGGCTTGTTATAAGGAACACACATGTGAAATATGAAAGTCCATCACTTGCATTCAAAAGTTATGGCCATGTTAAAGTTTTTGAAAAGTTAGGTCAAACTTCAAGGTCAAGGTCAGGAGGTGAAAAATTTTGTACAGTAGAAAGGGCTTGTCATAAGGAACACACATGGTGTAATATGAAAAGTCCCATCACTTCCCATTCAAAACAGACAAAGACGGACAGACAGACAGACCAAAACTATATGCCCCCGAATCGAAGATTCTGGGTCATAAAAAGTTAGTTAGCTAAGGTTAAATTTTTGAGAGTAGGTCAAACTTCCAGGTCAAGGACAGGTCAAATATTTTGGTACCCAATGAAAGGCTTGTCATAGGGAACATATATGTGAAATTTCAAAGCCCTAGTACATACCATTCAAAAGTTAGATTTATGGTTAAAGTTTTTGAACAGTAGGTCAAACTTCCAGGTCATGGTCAGGGGTTAAATTATGGTACCTACGGAAAGGTCTTGTCATAAGGAACATACATGTGAAATATTAAAGCCCTAGTACTTACCATTCAAAAAGTTATAGCCAAGGTTTAAAGTTTCAGACAGAATGAGCAAAGTGACAGAATGACAGACAGGACAAAAAACAATATACCCGCCGATCTTTTGATCACGCCGGGGGGCATAAAAATTAGAAAACTATTGGATTGTGAAATAAAGACGATGGAAAGATAATACTTTAGAGTAAAGAAGGTATAATATTTCAATATTTACCAAATGATAATTTTGATTCTACTATATGAAGTCACAAACAAAACATTGCTGATTGAATGTTGAACTTACTGAGGGCTAAATGAGGAAACATGGTGTCAGTACAAGTTGTACACAGCAAACCAAAGGGCTCCCAGGAAAATCCCTAAAGTTGCCCCGCAGGATACCTGCCCAAATGTGTGGTAACCTAGGTACACTCTGAAAGTAAAACAGGGGTGTCAACAGTTACTGTGGTTGAATGAAATTCAGGAATGGTTTGGAGGGTGAACACATGTTACTTTGTATATAAATGAAAAAAACCCATTGCACATGATTCAATCCTGGCCTATATTTTTCTGCCTAACACATGTATTTTCTCATATTCATGACCAATTTATATAGAGCCTGTTAGCAGAAAATAAAATAGAGGATCTTGAATGAGTAGTGGCTTATGGCATATGAAATTTTATGAAATGAGTTACCGGATTTAATATTTCCCGAGCCTTGGCGAGGGAAATATTTCAATCTGGTAACTCATTTCATAAATTTCATTGCCATAAGCACGAGTAAAAGATTCTATTCTATCAATATCACTATCATTTAAACGCATATTTTGATTTTAAAATTACTTTCTACTTCACAACCCGAATGTTTCCTTTGTTATTGTTTGACTCATTCAATATTGATTGTGACGTCATCTGCAACGTCACAGTTGGAAGAAGCTTGAAATTTCTGTTGCACTTATTTTCACTCATAAAAGACACAAATTCCTATTGGAACTACCTCGGTGACAAACAAATGTTCTTTTACTGTCA
>CAJDSM010024857.1:0-14299 GCA_903981925.1 Ostrea lurida | reverse complement strand
CAATAACAAAGCGAAACATTCGGGTTGTGAAGTAGAAAGTAATTTTAAAATCAAAAATATGCGTTTAATGATAGTGATATTGATAGAAATAGAATCTTACTCGTGCTTATGGCATAAATTTATGAAATGAAGTTACCAGATTGAAATATTTCCCTCGCCAAGGCTCGGGAAAAATATTAAATCAGCACTCATTCAAGATCCTCTATTTATTTTCTGCTAACAGGCAATCTATATAAATTGGTCATGAATATGAGAATACATGTGTTAGGCAGAAAATATAGGCCAGGATTGAATCCCATGTGCATGGGTTTTTTTCATTTATATACAAAGTACATGTGTTCACCCTCCAAACCATTCCTGATTTCATTCAACACAGTAACTGTTGACACCCCTGTTTACTTTCAGAGTGTACCTAGGTTACCACACATTTGGGCAGGTATCCTGCGGGGCACTTTTAGGGATTTTCCTGGGAGCCCTTTGGTTTGCTGTAGTACAACTTGTACTGACACCATGTTTTCCTCATTTAGCCTCTCAGTAAGTTCAACATTCAATCAGCAATGTTTGTTTGTGACTTCATATAGTAGAATCAAAATTATCATTTGGTAAATATTGAATATTATACCTTCTTTACTCTAAAGTATTATCTTTCCATCGTCTTTATTTCACAATCCAATAGTTTTCTAATTTTTATGCCCCCCGGCGTGATCAAAGATCGGCGGGTATATTGTTTTTGTCCTGTCTGTCATTCTGTCACTTTGTCATTCTGTCTGAAACTTTAACCTTGGCTATAACTTTTGAATGGTAAGTACTAGGGCTTTAATATTTCACATGTATGTTCCTTATGACAAGACCTTTCCGTAGGTACCATAATTTTTTACCCCCTGACCATGACCTGGAAGTTTGACCTACTGTTCAAAAACTTTAACCATAAATCTAACTTTTGAATGGTATGTACTAGGGCTTTGAAATTTCACATATATGTTCCCTATGACAAGACCTTTCATTGGGTACCAAAATATTTGACCTGTCCTTGACCTGGAAGTTTGACCTACTCTACAAAAACTTTAACCTAGCTAATAACTTTTTGTGACCCCAGAATCTTCGATTCGGGGGCATATAGTTTTGGTCTGTCTGTCTGTCCGTTTTGTCTGTTTTGAATGGGAAGTGATGGGACTTTCATATTACACATGTGTGTTCCTTATGACAAGCCCTTTCTACTGGTACCAAAATTTTTCACCTCCTGACCTTGACCTTGAAGTTTGACCTACTTTTCAAAAACTTTAACATTGGCCATGAACTTTTGAATGGCAAGTGATGGACTTTCATATTTCACATGTGTGTTCCTTATAACAAGCCCTTTCTACTGGTACCAAATATTTGAACCTCTTGACCTTGAAGTTTGACCCTACTTTTCAAAACTTTTAACATTGGCCATAACATTTGAATGGCAAGTGATGGGACTTTCATATTACACATGTGTATTCCTTATGACAAGCCCTTTCTAATGGAACAAAATATTTGACACCTTGACCTTGAAGTTTGAATTTTAATGAAACTTAATTGAGTGTTAGATTACATATTACAAAATTTCTGACCTCCTGACCTGATCTTGAACTTTGACCTACTTTTCAAAAACTATAACATTGGCCATAACTTTTGAATGGTAAGGGATAGACCTTTCATATTTCACATGCATAATCCTTATGACAAGCCCCTTCCACTGACATGTGGAATACAGGGGCATTCGTGTTTTACAAACACATCTTGTTCTCATTTAATATACCCCCAGCAAACAAAATTTGGGGGGTCGGTGGGAGATAATGGCTGTCTGTCCGAACTTTGTTGTCTGCAACGACTTATAGAATTTTTAATGAAACTTAATTGAGTGTTAGATTACATAATGGAGATGTGCATTTTGTCAGGAATTTTATTTGGGACAATTTACTGTCATTTTTCACCAACATATGCCTTTTCTTAAACGACATACAAGATTTTAATGAAACTTTAACCTTGTGGACAGAATGCAGGTCTAATTATTTGGGTAGGACTGTCCGACTCAGTACTCATACTCCTCATGCCAAGTGGAGGGCACATTTAGTTCTTCAAGGTCAAAGGTCAAGGTGATTAGTAACAGTAGCAAAACCTTGTAGGCAATAAACATAGACCGAATAACAAACTTGGCACACATACACCTTATGCCAAGTGGAGGATGCCTATTGAGGGTCAAAGGTCAAGGTCATAGTAGCAGGATGCAGACCGAACCATTGGAGCTAGGACCATCAAAATTTATACACATACTCCTTATGCCAAGTGGAGGATTCCTATTGTTTCTCAATAAACATAATAATGAATGAGCACACAAAGGACAGAACAATCTCCACTAGAATATGAATCCCACAAAATCTGTTTTCCATCATCAAAATCTATGGGTGTACGGTGTTACATTGGCATTGTTCTTGTGTTTAAAGACGTCAATTAAAAATTTCTGTCATTTTTCTCAGTTTGTAGTACATGTATTTGATATTTGTTAATGTAACATATGATATGGGTTTGTGGAAATTTTGAGGTTTAAATAAATATCAGTGTCAGGGCCTTTCCAGTGCTTCAATATCTTTCTCTCTATAGATGTCTATCTATCAATTGATCACTTGTTCGTTCCACAGACTTTTTTTTTATTTCTGTTTTGTTTTTGTCTAGTCCTATTGGAGAGTTTTTAATGCTGAGAGATTCTACTTTAATTCCGCATGTAATGTGGTTTGAGTACACATCATCCAGATCAGAGTCCAGGTATGTTCATTTTATTACACATCATCAGAATCTAGGTATGTTCATTTTATTACACATCATTAGAATCCAAGTATGTTGATTTTAATACAAAAATCCAGGTATGTTGATTTTAATACAAATCATCAGAATCCAGGTATGTTGATTTTTTAAAATACAAATCATCAGAATCCAGGTATGTTAGTTTTATCATACATAATCAGAATCCAGGTACATTGTTTGTTAATTTTACTTCATGCAGATCAGGATCCAATTATGATAATTTTACAATGTTATAATTATGAATTGTAATTCTATCTACATCATCCAGATTGGAATTCTGGTACGTGCATGTTCTAGACAGTTTAATTGGAAATACATGTACAGAGATATACAATCTGTTGTCAAACTTTGTAAGAGAGTGATGTGATGCTTTTGCGATGTTACAAAAAGAAAAAAAAATATGAAAAAAATATAGTGTTTAATTTATTTACATATTGGTAGTTTAATTCAGTGGGCTTAACTCATTTGGACCTGTAAGGATTTTTTCAGATACTTTAAATAATGTGCAGTATGTATGCTTTTAGGAATAGACAAAGAAAAGTAACTGGTCGTAAGTCTCAGTGACGGTGGAGACAGGTAGCCAGTCTGGTTGTGGATCCTCTGATCTGTCAGCATTGTGCTAGTCTCTCCCTCCAACTCCAAACGACATGATTGGCTGATTGTGAGCTGACCAGGAATTTCCCATGATTCTCTGTGTTTGGAATGGGAGAAAAATGTTCAATAGATCAATGAAGTCCCTATTAATTGTTCATATTCTTGTTGCTGAAGAAATTTAGCATGCATCTGTGATTAGTTTGGGAGAGAAATGCATTGTGGTGGGTCTTTAAATTTGCTGAATCAGAAATACATGTACATTTTCTATTATTTATTTATTGAGTAGATAAGGGTGTCATAGAATGTTTCATGAAGTGCTTCTATTGTGAATTTTTAATGGACTAAAGTAAAGACAGTTTAGTAATGGTTGCCGTTTTAATGTCGTGCATTATTTAATCAAAATAAATGTTAAACTATTATTTTGTATTTTAATGTTTAACTTTTTTATGTATTGTATTGCAAGTATAAAATAACTTAGAATGATATACATGTAACATGATGTAGTTTTACTGTTTGTGATTGGTGTCTATTTGTAAGTATATTTGTTATTCTATGTACATAATGTATATGAGAATTGAATATCCTCCAGTTTTGGATTTTAAAATAATATTTTGAGAGTTCAAAAGTATATTTGTAACAGGCCTTTTGTATTTATTCCCTGACAGAGAATCACTGATATAAATAAGTTTCCTTATTTAATTTCATTTTCAAGGAAATATGTTTTTACATCACATACATGTGCTCTCTCTTACACATCAGGGCTCAGATAACCAGGGGAGGTGTAGGGGTGCATTTTCACACATTCGTTAAAGAAATGTTTTAGCACTTTCAAAGCCCACAATTTACAGGAAACAGTATTTGGCCTCTAATTTTCGTCGTCAGTAAGCTATATAGGGCATATTTTTTACCTTTAGTCTGTTTTAGAAACTCACTTTCATTTATTTATGAAGCAAAAAACCTCAATGGCTCAGAAATTACACCTCTTCTGAAAAATCCTGGCAATGAACCTGCTGATTGAGAGACAAATTTATTATTAAAATACCAGTCAAGAACTTGAAGTCTGTGGCAGAGATTAGGTATATTAGGAAAAACTCGTTCAAACAAACCTTTATTATTTTGACAGTATGTTAGCAGATTGAATGGTATTGTATTTTGAGGGGTAGATGATTTTGTCACATTTGACACAGTGGTCATGCATTAAATAATCAGTATTGACTTGAACTTCAGTAAATTTATCCTACCATAAACAACATTGCAGTCAGAATGCATATTTTTTTCAACTGACATTTTTTTAAAAACAGGACTATACACACAAGAATGCTTGTAAATTCATGTAACAGTACATGGGCAAGAATTCATTAAATTTAACACCTGGGATACTAATAAAATTTCTTACTTGCAGCTGGTATTTTTATCATTTGTTTTTACAAGAATGATTTCTTTATAAATGAATATTGTTTTATACCTAGAACCAAAGATGTATAATTCCTAATGTAATGTGTTGTAGTATTAATGTATATATGTACTGATCAGAAGTAATCTTTCCATTGTGAATATAGATATTAACATTTATTATTAGACAGTTGTATCGTTGATTGGTTATTAGTTAAATTATTGCAGTCTTATTGTGGTGGGCTGCATTACATTGTTAAATAGACTCACTATTATTTATAACTTCGGAGACTACTGCTGAGATGTCATTGTTCTTCATCATTAGAAATAGAATTCATGCTATCAAAACAAATATATATTTTTTCAAACATAATTTAGTCACCAGTCAACTGCATTTCTGTACTTCACTCTTATGAGCATACGAAAAATTTGTTCAATGCATTCAATTTCAAACTGAAATTTTTCGGTTAAGTGCTGTCAGATTAAGAACAATGTTATGTCAAATTTGTCACTAATTGATAATTGTTCAGTATAAAACTACCTGATTGTGAGGTGGGCAGTCACCAGAAGCTGTGTGCATGTTTATAAATGCGCTTGTGTACGGAACCTGGATGGTGCCAGGTAGGAAAATAATTCTCTGGCAAATGACTTCTAATATTCAGGCAGACCATCTCTCAGTCTGATTAAAATCAAACCTCTCACTACACGCGCGGGCTCGTGGGAGCGACTGTCCATATAAAGAGCGAAATGAGAGGTTTGATTTTAATCAGACTGACCATCTCTTAGAATTATCCAGTGGTCACCTTGTAAATTTCAGGCTACTTCTGAATAATGTAATTTTCTCACCTGGCACTAATGGCTTCAGTAATTTGCATTCTTTCACTTAATGAGCTTTAAAGGGACATGGACACATTTTAAGCTAAACTTTTCACGTTTAGGATATTTCTAATGGTCAGCTCGTGTCATGTTTTTGTTTACAGATAGATTGTTTAAAAGAAAAAAATCATGTATAAAACAAAATGAGATGTGAGATACACTAGAAACTCTCTGATTGTGTTCAGAATGAGCTTCTAGTTTGAAAAATCTTCTTTAAACGAAACGTTTACAAACTTATAAACATGGCACAAGCCTTGTTTACATAACAAAGAATTGTGAGTGCTGATATTCAAATTTTTTTAATTAAGCATTGTAAACATTTAAAATGATACAACAAAATTTGAAAATGTGTCTACGCCCCTTTTATCTTTGAAAGATACAAGATTAAACACTGAATGTACTGTTTATGTAGTTTTTATTGCATGTTGTTTAATGTACTCGTTGATGTGAAATGTATGAATTTCAATGTTTTGGGAAAGAGGTGTTATATTGGAGGATAAAGTTTTAGAAATGTGGTTGTCATTTAATACTGATATTGAAATAGGACTTATAATATAATTTTATTTAATAAACTCTTTGATTATTTATATATATGTGGAATAAAACCAGTAACACCTATACAGTGTGCATATCAATATGTGTGGCCGAGTGGTTAGGTCGTCGGACTCTCGACCAAGAGGTCTTGAGTTCGAATCCTGGCTGCGGCAGGGCCGATGTTGTGTCCTTGGGAAAGGCACTTTACACGAATTTCCTCACTCTACCCAAGTGTAAAAGGGGTACCTGGCTATAGAGCGTGAAAGATATTGTCAGAATGTTAGTGTTCTAACGCCTTAACAGCAGCTTGCACTGAGAAGGTTCTGGATTGTTAAGGTCTGCTGGGATAATAATGTATCGTAAAGCGCTTTGGGTACTTAGATAAAGTGCTATATAAAAACCAATCATTATCATTATTAAAGAGAGAGGGGGGGGGGGGGGTCATGTTTTGTAAGTATGCAAATCCTTTAAGGTAGATCTCTACATTGTCATATTGGCTGACTTCCGTTTGTAACATGGATGAACATACCAATTCAGGGTTATAACTCAAATCATTTCAAATTTAAATGCATTGCTGAGTAGCTCAGTCGGTTAGCATGCTACTTACTGAACTGTAGATTGCAGGTTCGGTTCCAGCAGGGGTTTTAATTTTTTTTCCGAATCTTTTTCAACTAAAACTGCATTTTTTGACGAAATGGAGTGAATTTTACCATTTTCTTTATTTTAAATATTGTTGATCATATCCTCTACTTTTCATCCAAATCAATTTCTCATGTGTAGCATTCCACCTTAAATTCCTTCTCAAGTTTTACAAAATGTTGCACTCGGATAAGTCGTCGCTCGGATAAGTCATCGCACATATGGTTATCAGCCTACATAATTAAAGGATCAAATACGAGAGTCGTGTTCTGATGTGAAAACCGCACCTTATTGCATGATGTAATATCAAAATCGTCAAGAAAAGTCTTTATTCTGTTAACAAGATAAGACTTAGATAAAAAGGGTCATTTACTAGAAGGTGTACTGAAATGCACATGTACTTAGTACAATGAAATTTTTGCATGGGAAGAAAATTACAAACTCTAAATCATATTATGAAAAGAGTTCCTTTATTGTGATTATAACTGCTTTTTTCATTTATTTATTTATTTATTTTTATGGATATTATTTTTTGTTGTTGTAATTACGAAAACCTCGGACTTGGGACCCCTGTTTTCGAAAAGACCCATGACTCGTGATTCTGTTGCAGGGCATTTGGCGCACAATTAGTCACTAGGCTATACTCTCGGAAGTCGGTTGAGATTGAATCCAGCCGAGCCGATTTTTGTTTTTTTTTTAATATTCTAAAAATTGTTTGAGTTTAATGAGAAATTATGTAAAACAAGTCGACAACATGTCCATGCTTCAAGCGTAATGCAGAACTTATAGCTAGTATTTCCAAAGATCACAATACTGGTTCAGAGTATTTCGACCAAAAGTGTTCGATTATTTTTATTTATTTTATAATATCCGCTCGATATATTTTGCTTATAATGCTGCTACTATACGAATACGCTAACTTCCTTGGTGGAACTAAAAGAAACAAGATACAGTTTCTCGTTAGGGTGTTCCTGAAAGGATGAGCGTTGTGGCCCCATGTGCCTCATGTTTTATTTGGTAAAGTGATCATCCTCAAATACGAGATGTTTTCGTAATTTGTGACAAGACTGGTGAAACGTAACAGAAGTCGATCCTGTGAAAATAGCTTATCAGAAGTACTAGACATCTAAGGAAATTGGTGCGCTCTCTCTCTCTCTCTCTCTCTCTCTCTCTCTCTCTCTCTCTCTCTCTCTCTCTCTCCACACATGGGTTTTTTGGTTTGTTTGTTGGTTTGGTTTTGGTTTTTTTTTTCTAAAAGCGTAAATGAGAAGTCTCTGGTCCCTTTTTGACATTCATAATTCATTATTTTTAGATTGTTTAATTGCCCAATCTTATTTTTCGTTCGAGATTATATACTTATTTAGTCTTTTCGCATGCAATATACCGCATGATGTTGTATATATAAGACATAGATTGTATGCTGTATAAGAAACATACCACTATGCATTAAAGCATCTTCGCAAGCCAAGTGTCCCAGGCGCGGATTTAAGGAAAGGCGTACCGGGCGTACCCCCCCCCCCCCTAAAGAGAGAGAGAGAGAGAGAGAGAGAAGAGAGAGAGAGAGAGAGAGAAGAGAGAGAGAAGAAGAGAGAGAGAGATAGAGTGATCAAATGGAGGGACAAGAGAGAGAGAGACCAGCTAACGCAGCGCGACACTGGCGGATTTAGAGGGGGCGTGGGGCTTTCGCCCCCTCCCCCCCCCCCCCCGTGCACCCCCATTTAAAACGAAGATGCTAAAACCATCTCAGCTTCCGGGGGCTTCGATCCCTGCCCCCCTACCAGGGCCATCCTGGATCTCCTAGGGGCCTAAAACACCCCCAAGACGCAATGGAAATGCTAAAATTTCTCCAACTTCCGAGGGCTTCGCCCTGGACCCTCAAGGGTCATCCTGGATCTTCTAGGGCCTAAAACACCCCCAGATGCAATAAAATGCTAAAATTTCTCCAGCTCCGGGGGCTTTGCCTCCTGGATCCTACGCAGGGTTATTCCTGGACCAGCTGTGACCTGACTACACCTTTAAATCCTATGCTTTACCCCCCCCCCCCTGGAAATTAATGGTTACGTCTGGGAGGTGTACTTCACCCATGAGGGGCTATAATTATATGGTTTAAATTTTACTCCTAAATCACTAAAATCAGGAGCTGAACCCACCAGGCGTTGCCCTGACCCACTGGGGCCTTAAGGCGGCCCCCAGAACGCCCTGCCTATGAACAAAAAAATACACGCCCCCCCTAACCAGAATTCCTGGATCCGCCATGTGTCCCGATTGCCTCTATGTCGGACACTTGGCTTGCGAAGATGGCATTAAAGATAATATACAGATTATTATACATATTCTACTTCACGGTTAAAAGGCCAAATGTCATCGTCGGAGCCCACGGCATCGCGGGCGGAATCAGAGGACCCCCCCCCTCCCCCATTTTCATGACCCAAATTAATAAACCCCTAGAAATAACTTCGAATGTCCTTAAAATCAGGAGCTTCCGGGGACTGGGCCCACACTGAAGCTCATCCAAGACATCTACCCTGGGCCCCTCTTTCAAAGGACCCCCACCCCTTTTTTTCGACAAATCCGGGATCCGCCACTGCACGGGTTTTCTCCCCGTTATACACATATGGCATTCAGATGAAAACCCACGGATTCCGACGATGGTGTAGTCTTGGTTTGTTCCTTATGGTGACCAAATTTGGCACTTGTCATAATACCATTAATATAGATATTCTTTCTAGGAAAGACCTTGAACAAACATGTACGGAGTATTTGATGATTCTTATCAGTGACGAACATTGTCTATGTACTTCCTATCAGAAATAAAGAGTGTAACAGTCAGGTAACATTTTTCTCCCAGTTCCTTGTTAGAAAACTTTTTTTTCTTCAAATGTACATTTTCTAATCTAACCCAGCAAACTTAATACTGCAGCATTACCCCAGTTAATTTCCCCAGTTCTGGGATATCTGAGTAATATGACGATTTTCTTTTCAGAGAATGATTGCTCTTATTCTAATACTCTCGTGTGTATTGTTCAGGTAAGCACTAGTTTATGGATTCAGAGTGATACAGTTGGTATCTCGCACTCCCCACTGCTGATCGACAAACTTATACATGTAATTCGAAGCTGTAAACATTGTACATTTGTTCCTAACAAAATATTGACTCTTCGATAAGTGAGTAGTTTTGCTTTCAGATTAGATATGTAATTTAAAACCCTTGTTTTTACGTGAAACATTGATAAGATTAAGATATGATAGTGGCACCTTAGTCCACTAATTTGATCCAATGTCGCTCCTCGAAAAAATGTCCTCATCTGTATGGTATATCCACAGGGGCTTGCATGTGTAGAAAAAAAATTAAAACACTCCCTAGTAAATTTTTACTAGGAGGTGTTTTGATTTTTTCTACACAAGCCCCTGTGGTATATCATGGGAATTCTATTTTCGAAGTGTCCATGCTGGTCCCTTTCCCGAGGGGAGTGACGCCGAAGCAAGGTACATCTTTCATCTCGCCGACAGGGACCACAATTATAGACTGACGCTGCATGAATTTCAACAAATTTTCTTCGATTTTGACAAAAACCGTGAGTATCCCCCACTTCCTCCCCATTTATAACATTTGATAGTCCTAAACTCGTATTGTTTCCCTTGAAATACCCCCATCTCTCTCTCTCTCTCTCTCTCTCCCCTCTTCCTCTCTCATTCTGCTAGTCTCCTCTCTCTCTCTACTCTTCTACAATTGAAATTGAAAAGATGATCCCCCCCCCAAAAAAAAAAGTACTGTTCAAAAACTGTTACGGGATAAAAAAAACAAAAACAAAAACAAAAACAAAAACAAAAACAAAAAACAAAACAAAAAACAAAACAAATGGCCGGGATTACTTTCAACCTTACGGGTAGTCCCGTTTACTTTATTTCGACTCAAGTGTGACTGGTCGGCAGAGGATGTTTACTCTTCCATGATACCTGATTCTGCCTTTGCTTTTGTCGGAGGTCCGTGTTGCCCTACACTCGACTTTGTATGTTTTGGGCGATTGTGATTATGTTCAGTACATTGTTAACTTCGCCAATTTACATTGTAACTTACAGATGACAAGGCAGTTACTGGCGCCGAGTTTCTCTTGGACTGGCAGGAGCGCAATCTGGGGTCAACGATAGAAGCAGCGATTCTCTTCCACCATCTTGATGTGGACAGAAATGGCGATATCGAAGAGAGAGATATACCATGGATTCTTGCTTTCTTTGATAGAGATTGTAAGATTCAATGTCGGTCTTAATTCTCAGCATATTTTCCATGTACCTTTTTAGTCAGCTATAACGAAGATAGGGATGCCTATACAAATTTTATATTGTGGACTGGTATATTCCATGTTTACAGTGGACGTTTACCATGACATTTAATGTAGGAGAATTTTTTTTTAAACGAACACTAACTAGTATATTTCGTATTAACAGTGAATGTTACCACGAGTAAATTATAGAAAACCGTTAATGAGGACAGTTATTATGACTTGCGGATATACCGGTTAAAGTTGACGGTTACTAAGCTATGAGCCATTAACGATACTGGTGTATTTTATGCGGTTACTATAACTACCATGAATGATACCGGTACATTTCATGTTTAAACTGAACGGTAAAGTATATGAGCCATTAACGATACCGGTGTACTAGTATTTCATGTTTACATTGAACGGTTATAATGACTCAATGGAAGAACCGTTAACGATACCGGTGTATTTCGTGTTTCCAGTGTCAGGGCGGTTGCTATGACTTAAAGAGAAGAACCTTTAATAGCGATGCTGGTGTATTACTGATAACCCATTACTGATGATAATACCGGTATTTATGCTATATTTGTAGTGGACGGTGATGTCGGACAAGCAGAGTTTGTAATAACTTGGCTGAAGTTGATCCATTCTCCTCAATCTTAGAGAAGATGACCTCTTTCTTTTGGCTGTATACTAAATAAAAACAATCATATTTTAGTATTACATGTGTGTGTTTTGTTTATAAGACATTTAAAGTCACAGTATTGAAGCCAATTACTAGAATGTACAAGATAGAACCATTGCGGAACATTTACTGTGTGAAATGATTTCACTTACATCGTTATTAATATAGCAAGATTCCATCATCACTGATTTGATACGCAAGATTTTGTTCTGCACATTATCAGTTTTCAATTCTAGACAGGATACTGACAAACAAGTTGATGTTGCAGAGATTTCAACAGTCACGTGTAAAGGCAGAATTTTGCAAATTCCATTCTATTTAGCCAATACAACCTGCTTGTGGGTCAAATGCTGTTGTGCGTGTTTCGTGCCAATTAATACAATGATTTTGATTGCGGATTGCTCCGTTTACCTGGTCAAGATGGAGGGCTCAAGGCAGGCGCGATCGACCTGTCGACAGGGGATGCTTACTCCTCCTAGACGCCTGATCCCATCTCCGGTGTACCTAGAGGTCCGTAGTTTGTCAGCAAGGATCAACCACTCTTGTTTATATTTTTACCCCCCGCAAAACGAAGTATGGGGGGGAAGGGTTTAATAATTATAGAGTTTCACCCTGTTTGTTCTGTCTGTTTCCGTCCTTGTCCGAAGTATGTTGTCCACAACTCCTCCTAAACGACATTGCAGGATTTTTATGAAACTTTGTGGCATGTTATAAATTACATAATGGAGATGTGCATATTGTCACAGCGGATTTTATTTTGGACATTTTATGTAGATGATATGAACATTTGACTTAGGCATTTCCGAAGTTATGTTGTCCACAACTCCTTCCACAACGACTTGCAGGATTTCAATGAAACTTTGTGGCACTTTTGATTACAAATGAAGATGTGCAAATTGTCAGGGATTTTGATTTGGACAATTTATGTAGAAGATATGAACGTTTGGACTTAGGCATTTCCGAAGTTGTTTGTTCCACAACTCCTCCTAAAAACGACTGCCACATTTCAATGGAAACTTTGTGGCATGTTATATTTACGTAATGGAGATGTACATATTGACAGGAATTTTATTTTGGACAATTTATGTAGAAGATATATGAACGTTTGAACTTAGGCATTTTTCACCAATATACTTATGCATCAGTGCGTTGTCCACAACTCCTCCTAAACGACTTGCAGGATTTCAATGAAACTTTGTGGCATGTTATATTACGTAAAGGAGATGTACATATTGACAGGAATTTTATTTGGGACAATTTATGTAGAAGATATATGAACGTTTGAACTTAGGCATTTTTCACCAATATACTTATGCATCAGTGCGTTGTCCACAACTCCTCCTAAACAATATTTCCCATTGATTAGACAACTTCTATTTAGTCTGAGAAAATCTGTTGTGTTCAAATGTGTTATGTAGTGTGCCCCGCGGGGGGTATTAGTCCCAAAAGGACAGTTCTAGTGTATATTAGGGCCTTGCGAGGTTGATCACATTGCTATCTTCACCCATTCAATCATTTTTATGGCGTCAATATATTCGTTGATTTCTTTATTTAACTCGATGTCTCCTGAAAACAATACACATTTTATATCCAATTTCACTAACGGTTTCATATGTATGTCCCTATATATACGGAACATTCAAGATTAATCACTCGAATATATTACTGATAATCATCCCACGATGCATTCACAAATCACTTGAAAATTACTTATTAACAGTCTTCACGAAAACGAATATGTTGAATAATCACTTGAATTGCATTATGGGTGTATAAAACATTCATGTAGGCATGAGAATAATTTCCAGTCGACAAATAACGACTTTGCACCAGAAATCAGTATGCTCCTCCCCATATTCCATCTCAACAGCAAGTCTGATGCTGAAACATACCCATCAACTAGTGATGACATAAATTTTGATTGGTGATATCGTGAAATTTCAACATTTGCGTGAATAGCTGAAGTTTCTGCCAGATATCCAATTAGTCTATAACTATACCTGTACATTGAAGAGGGGAAAATATTGGGTATCAGAATATGCCTTTCATTTTCAGATATCTCGCTTTTAAGGAAATCAGGTACTTTTACATTTTGATTCGAGGTACCAAGATATTTCAATACTTGCGTGGATACCCCGGGCGTGAATAACTGATTATATTAAAGAACTCGAATTTTCTTTTATATATATGTAAAGGCAAAGATAACGAACAGTGATCAATCTCGTAAGTCCTAAATAGAATACAAAAACAAGAATTGGGCAATCACGGACCCCTGGATACATCAGAGGTAGGATCAGGTGCCTAGGAGGAATAAGCATCCCCTGTTGACCGGTCACACCCGCCGTGAGCCCATAGTCTTGATCAGGTAAACGGAACAATCCGTAGTCAAATCAGTGTGTGAAAAACGGCTTAACAATGGCTATGAAACACATCAGACAGCTTTTGACTCGATGGTATGTCATATTGCAAGAGCATGCTATGCGTATGCGGA
>CAJDSM010024850.1:0-13568 GCA_903981925.1 Ostrea lurida | reverse complement strand
TGAAAATGCATTATTTACACATATTAGTAGTGTCTTTTATTCTTCTGTAGGGATCTATTAGATACGAGATGATTGGAGACTACCCCACTCGGAGCTTCTTCAGAATTGATCCATTTACTGGCAATATTTCCAACACAGTCAGTCTGAAGAGTGACAACTTAAGATCCCAACAATATGTTGTAAGTCAATCTAATATTCCAACATCTTATCTAAGAAATATCTTTCAGGAAAAAAAATTTAGATCATTCTTTGCAAAATGGCTTTGAGTTGTAATCAATCACATTTTTTAACAAAGAAACTGGCAGTAATCTCCCTGAGTTGTTTGTAGGCCCGAATAATCGCTTACGATACCGCCAGACCTACCGCTAGTGCAGTGGCTACTGTCAATATCTTTGTCATCCGTAACCCGAACTCACCCCAGTTCCTGCTGCCATCTTACTCCACCACTATAAACGAGAATCAGGCCATCGGACAGTTCCTCCTTAATGTGACAGCTGTGGATGCTGATGTCCAGGTTAGTTTCAATCTTACAATACAGGTATTCTAACCAGTCTATGTAAGGAATCTCTTGCCTGTCATAAAACTCTTAACATTATTAAGGTATCTTGGTGTGTTTATGATGTTGAGATTTCCATGTCAGAAAGGGGGAGGGGACTATGTAATGTTTTTTAATGACTGTTGGATGTTTTGCAGGACACGATCTCCTACTCTATCATCAGCCAGCAGTCGTCTCCCATCAGCACAAACAAACTGTACTTCTACATCGATCAGCTCAGTGGAAACATCTGGTTGAGAGAGTCATTGCTCTCCACCTCCTTCAGCCGGTTTGTGGTAAGTCCAACTGTAACAAGTCCAAAAGATGGTTCCACTCTCTAAAAGAATGTTTATTGGACATTATGAAATTTTGACAAATAATGTTGTTGGGGTTTTTTTCACAAGTTTATACATTTATGTGAATAGAAATGTTAATTGCAATCGTTTTGTTCACTCCCTGCACATGCAACTTTTGCAGGAGATTTTCAGTGATATATGTACAGTGTAGATAGATAACAAAATTTTATCAAATACATATTCTATAAGGCATGCATGGATAATTCTTTCTAATGTTATCAATGTGTGTTGGTAGATACATTTTACACGAAATGACCAGTAATGAAGTTTTTTTTATCCATAGCTGCAACTGCGAGCTTGTGATGATGGCTTTCCTAAGAGATGTGCCAACAACACTGCATTTATCACAGTGAACAGAAACCAGTTCCCACCGGTCTTCATCAACGCCCCATACTTCCAAAGGATCGAGGAGGATAGAACAGTGGGCAGCAGTGTCCTCTCCGTTACGGCCACTGACCAGGACTTGATCGGTGCTATTGTGTATGAGGTGGTACTACCAGGGTCTCCCTATTTCATTGTGGATCCAGCTTCTGGTGCTGTGACATTAGCGTCATCCGTGAAATTGGATACAACACTACAATACACGGTAATTTTGGATCACATTGTACAATTTAAAATATATTTGTCACCCGTATAAGAAAATAATTCCTGTCATGAAATTTTGTGTTTTGCCCTTCAGTTCCAAGTGGCCGCCTACGACAACCAGGACCCGACCCGTAGAACCACCAGTCAGGTGACAGTGGAAGTGACAAGGAATCCTAGTGGACCAAACTTCCTCAGTACTCGGTATGAAACAACTATCGCAGAAACCTACCCACTGGGAGAGGGTGTCATTAATGCCACCGCTGTGGATCAAGATGGGGTATGTATCACATGATAGAGCAAGACAGAATTTTGTACAGGGATATAGTCAAGTATGGTTATTGAGGAATAATGTGTATTAAAGATTATTTTGTATTGTTATAGGGATCCTATATATCTATGAATGATTATTACACTGTGGATTTGATTATAAATCATTATAAAATGATTTTCTTTTGGATTAAGCTCATTTCATTTTAGGATCGCTTGCGGTACACCATTCTGACGGATGATATTTCCAAACAATACTTCTACATCAATCCAGATACAGGAGTTATATCTCTGAGAAGAGTGCTGACGGACAACAACATTGGCAGATTCACTGTAAGTTATACAGAGTTAATACTAATGTACATATGTCATCATCAAAGTACGAATTTCAAATGGAATGTTAAGTCAGTATTATGCCTGCATTGTACTTTTACCACCCTTGATAAATTTAACGAGTGAGTTAACTTTATGTAATTTACATTTTTAAAAAAAACCTGCATTAAATCTATCTTGATGCTTTGGTTGTAAAATGCGATATATTAATCCTCCCCTTTCCACCATCCAACTGCTCATCACTGATTTAAAGTCCTGTTATCCTCCAGAAAAACTGAGTTCATTGGACATGCATAGCAAGGATTTCTGTTTCAGATGACCCTCCAAGCCTCCGATCAGCGCGTGCCAGAGAGAGTGGCCACCATTCAGGCTTTTGTGAACATTCGTCGTGACAACCAGCCACCGTTCTTTATCAACACTCCCTACGGTAGAGCAATCCGGGAGAATCAGGTCACCAATGCTACCATTCTGACAGTTACTGCCAGAGACTCGGACTTGGTGGTTAGTGTACAGATGTATACTGGAGATTTAAAATTAGTACATTAGAAGATTTTTGTAACTGTACATAAACCAACTTTGCTTTAGAATTTTAGCTGAGAACATTTTTTGGAAGCAGTTGATGTACTAATAGGAGTAAGATCAAGACACGGCTTTGAGAGTTAAATTTTTGTGTGTCAGCAATCTCGCTGAATCTGACATATGACAGAATAAAGACAGATCTACAGTAAAATATATTTACTGTGGAAGATTTGTTTTACACAGGGCTCCATCAGGTTACGAATCCATCGGCATCATTCCCTGGCTCGGCCTTTCTTTTGGGAGTGTGAACGATGTTTCAGGAACGGTCAAGATTATCGCTCTGTGAGAAGATGACGTCATTCTGAGGGTCTCATACAACTGATAAGTGAAAATCCCATACAACTGGCCATGTAACTTTGTGCATATACTTGGGTAATTGTAATTGATCTTATGGACATTTTATCAATTCTGTAAGATTTAAGCCAATCTAATTTTGCTCAGCTGTGTTTACATTGTTATTCATTTATTGATGAGGCAGATTTTACTGAAAGAAGTTATGTATTTGAATAAACAGGGGAACGTACTATAGTCAAATTAAGAAGGATGTATTAACAATTATTTTCTGTCTTCAGCTGCGCAGTAATTGCCTTTGACACAGCCTACCCAATCCAATCGTGCCACCCTCTGATGTATATCATCAGTGTGACAAGAGACGAAAATGGTCAGTCTTCCACTCCCTCTCCCGCAAACATTACGAAATTACAAATTCCAAAGAGACGACCAAGTATTTGGTAGTCAGTGATCATGTGCTTGCTGTGGACCTAGGATGTTAAGACATTAATTACGTATCAGCTATTAACTCTACATCAAATGGAACGGAGTACTCATTAAATTTAGAGTATGAGACAAGGAGCCATTACAACTGAGAAAGAAGTCCGGTGGATACTATGCATCAACGCTACACAGTGAGAATTCTTCTGAATTTGGAACAGTGCACAACTGAGAATGTCTAATACTTCTAAGAATTGAACTTCTGTTCTGTTTTTTCTGTCCCTTTTTTTTAATTTAATTGAAGATGTTATTTCAGCCCATTATAAAGAATTTATAAGCTGAACATTTTATGATGAAATTTAATTTGTGTAGTTGACAGTCCGAGCCGCAGACAACAGAATTTTCCGATTTCTGCTTTCGCAACTGTTCGTGTCTTTATCACAAGACAAGTCAACCGGCCACCAAATCTTTGTCAATACGCATACGAAACTTCCATTGAATACAAACCTGTCAGATCAAACAACACAGTCTACACCGTCATCAGCTGTTGATTGTCTGATTTACAGGTTGGCTTGGGTTTTTGGGGGTTTTTTGGTGGGTTTTTTTGGTGGGGGGGGGGGGTGTTATATTTTTTTCCGACAGCTTTTATGTACTTTTATGATCTAAAGTAATTTACAATAAAGATTATATTGGCATCACTGAAATGATCACGAAACACTGTGTAGTTTATCAGTATTTTATCAGAAATGTTCTAATTTTTTAAACTGGACAAATTTTTCTTTGAAGGGTTCCATTCGTTACGAAGTGATTGGTTACTTCCCAGCCACTGAATACTTCTCTCTGAATGTGGTCACTGGACGCATCAGCCTGATCAGATCAGTGGCAAACGACCAGTACACCTCTCTACTCTATGTGGTAAGACTTCATATGTAAACAGTCAATTCGGGAAATATGCACAAGTGCTCAGTTTCACAATATGTTGTAGGATGGAAATTATGATAAGTGATTCAAGAAGATTTGTTCATTATTAAGGCAATAAGACTGAAGTATAATTATGTATATGCCATTCCAATCATGTACTGTATGTGAAATAATATCGTCGATTTAACTTCCCCAGATTACTAGTAAGTTTGATAGAGATAATCCTCTACCTCCATCCCATTCTAAGTTTTAACTTTAAATTTGGAGCTTTGTAGTCTTTGATTGCACAGTATTTATGATATTATTTCCATAACATTGTAGATGCGAATTGCAGCCTATGACACATTAGATCCAACTCGTAGAACTGAGGCCAATGTTCTCATCAACGTAATTCGTAATCCAAGTGCTCCAATCTTCAGGGAGCAATCCTACTTCATAACCGTCCAAGAATCAGTTAGCCTGGGGACCAACATTCGTACAATCACCGCCACTGATGCTGATGGGGACACCGTTTCTTACGAAGTCATTGACCAGAATACAGCAGGCTCCAATTATGCCCGGGATTACATCTTTCTTACTTCATTTTCTGGGGACTTAATCGTAAAGAAATCTTTTGTCGGAATCGGAACAAGTCAGTTCACTTTCACCGCTAGAGCCAGAGATCGTAAATATCCAGAGAGATTTGGTACTGCTTCCGTTACCATCTCCATTGTAAGAGATCAGTTCACACCACAATGCCAGAACGCTAACGCAGTGACCACGATTACAGAAACGAGAGGTGTTAACGAGACCTTCCCATTCTACACTGTGGGTGTGACCGACGGTGATCTTAAGGTATGTAATCTACAGTACTTTTAATCATTTTGTTTTAAGGTGTCTTTCCTATATGAACTTGGTATGAGAATTTAAGTTTGATAAGCAATGCAGTTATGGCACATGTACCTTTCATGATTTTACAGTCACTTTTTGTTAACCAACTTCTGAGTTAGAAATCAACTCAAGATCAAATTTTGACTGGATTAATGTTATTGACACTCTGGTATGTAAAATGAATTTTCAGGGAAGCATGGTTTATCGAGTTATCGGAGATGGTGCTGCGATGGCATATTTTGGATCCATTGACGCCAATGGTGGATTGTATGTAACCAGGAACCTGAAGTTAGACAGTCTGAGTCAATACACTGTACGTGTCCAGGCTTATGACTCCGCCTATCCAGGCAATCCCACAGTGTGCACAGTCACCATCAACGTCATCCGTAATCCGAGCTCACCGATATTTATCGGAAACTATGAAACCACCATCAATGAGAATTTCCCTCTTGGAGATGTCATTCTGACTGTGACTGCCCGAGATGCTGATCTGGTAAGTCAAACTTGAAGCTTCACTGGAATATTTCTTCTAATAATCCTAACAAGCATGACTATGTACTCTGTAGATTCTGTAGTTCCTTTAACTACAATAGATACATGTATAATAAGATTGAGTATACTATAAGACTTGAAGTTTGACATTTTCTCTCTGTTGACAGGACACCGTGACTTACAGAATTGTAGCACAGGATGCCAATAACTACTTTTACATTGCTCCTGATTTAGGAGGAATCTATCTCCGCAAGAGTATTGTGTTGTCCAGCACCATCAATAACAGATATGTGGTAGGAATCTAGTCAAATTCTAAAGGGATGTTGGACTTAATCATTTAATTTACGTGTATCACAAACCAATAAGATTTTGAAAAAAAAAAAATATTTTTGAAAACTTGGGTTTAAAGGTTTTATTTTGATTTGTTTCCCTCTAGATGACAGTTCAAGCCTCAGACAACCGCCTGCAGCCCAGACTGACCAATGCCACAGTTATTATCAATGTTGTGAGAGGCCAGCCACCATTCTTCTTCAATACCCCATACTCGACCTCTGTTAATGAACGCGTGGCTATAGGAACGTCTGTCTACAGAGTCTCAGCACAAGACAGTGATCTTATCGTAAGATATCAAATTGTGTCCGGGAATTGAAATTGAGATTCTGAAGCCAAGGCTATTAGATAAAGGATATCCTTCTGTCCTACATGCTATTTCGATTTCATTTCTAGGGAACTATACAGTATAACCTGATAGGAGATATTCCTGGCTCCAGCTATTTCCGTGTCAATGCTTCGTCTGGAATAGTGACTGTCGCTGTGAACCTCCGTCAGGACAGCACACGATTCTACCAGGTTTGTTGAGTTTTATCCGATGCTTTGATTTATGTCCCCAGTACATTGATTTGAAAGTCAAAACATTTCAACTTGAAGTGCAAATTAGAATTTATTAAATCTGACTTTAAACTATTTTCCACAGTTGAGAGTGACAGCATTTGACACAGCTGTCCAGTCACAAGTCGCCGAGGCTCTGGTCAGTATCAGTATGATCAGGAACGAGAATCCACCCATCTTTGTCAATGAGCCGTACACAACCACAGTACCCGAGAGTCTGGGTCTGGGAAGCAGTGTGTACAAAATATCAGCAACTGATGCAGATAATGTAAGTGTGGGATTCTCTTATGAAATTCATACACAGTAGGACAAACCTTTTATATAAAGGCCTATAGCTATCTTTAAAAATTATTTTTACTCTGAGGATCACTTTAGGGGATATGTATATTTTGTTACTTTCTCAAGAAATGAAAATACTGAACAATGTGACTTTGTGTTTGATAGGACATTCTGAGATACAGTATAGTGGGCGTGACCTACGCTAACCAACAGATCTTCAACACCACACTGCTGGACTACTTTTACATCAACCCAGACTCAGGAATTATCTTCCTCACCAAGTCATTCACTAACCTGGGATTCTCCAACCTGAACCAGATACAGGTATTATATTAATGTTAATCTGGCTGGTTGCTGTCACACCACAACAGTATATCGGTGTTTGAAATTCACTGTAAAACTAGCTGAACATTTAGGGCTGACTCCTTGTAAAGGTTTTAAAGCCGTGCTAGCTCTGAGAAAATAGTGGCCATTTTTTAAATTACCTTTAATAATAACTGTCTTCTAATTAAAGTATGTGAGNCTGCTAGCTCTGAGAATATAGCGGCCATTTTTGAAATTACCTCTATTAATAACTGTCTTCTAATTAAAGTATGTGAGGATAAGACTCAATTTTCATAACTTTGATATAATTCTACAAAGCCCCAGGTTTGTTATAACAGTAGATTTTATAAATTTGTTTGCCCCCTGGCAAAATTGATGCATCTCGGGTGATCTAAGGTCATTTCAGACACCTGAGTATATGTACTGTGTAACTGTTTTATGTATCTTGTTGATTTAATTTTGAGCTTGAGAACAACATCCAGATGTCACTTCACAAATATACCATCTTTTATTTATTAAATTTTTTTACTGCATCTTATTCCCGAGAGTAAGAAAATTTGTATTGTTATTTTCAGATAACTGTGCGGGTAACAGATCAGCGAGTGACCCAGGAGAGGATCGATACGTCCACCGTGGTAGTCAATATCCAGAGAGATCAGTTCCCCCCTGTCTTCCAGAACACACCTTATGGTACCTCCATCTCTGACGGTCAGGCCATCAACTCCACCATTTACACAGTAACTGCAGTGGATGCTGATCTGAGGGTAAGACCCTGGCTAAAACTTAATGAACCTTCAGAATATTTTCTAGTTCCTTTCAGAAAGACCTCTACAACCTTGTACATAACTTTGCCATCAACGATTGTGGCAATGTCTCTGATGGTTCATATGATAGATTAACTCAATGAAAGGAAAGGTTTTAAAATAGTTTGAACTAATATGATAGAATTTGCTCTATTCAAAATGTTTTAATTAAGTGAGACTGTTTATTACAGGGAAGAATAGCATACGAGTCCATTGGTGTATACCCTGCACAAACGTTCTTTGCCGTTGGTAATGTAGATGGGCGTGTGACTGTGATTGACAACCTGTTGAACGATGGATTCTACAGGTCCTCATACACTGTAAGTTTGATGGTTAAGCTTTCATTACAATGCACATTGTCATACATAAATATAATTGATATTAATTACACTCGTTCCTTACTTACAGCTGAGAGTAATTGCCTATGACACCCTCTCTCCCGTCCTACGAACCACAGCCGATGTTCTGATCACTGTTGCCAGAAATATCAATCCACCCGTCTTTGATCAGCAACAGTACCAGCAAACCATCCCTGAGACATTTGCCTTCGGAAGAGGAGTGCTGAGTGTGCGAGCTACAGACCGAGACAATGTAAGCTTATTGTTACTGCAAACCAGCTTTTATTCATGAGCTCCACTTTCTCAGAAATATTTATCGTCAAAAACCTGATATTTTGGTTTTGCATAACATTGTTTGTATTTGTTGGAGAATTGGCGAATTTTACTGTTCTACATGTTTCCCTATGTAATTTGAGTAAAAGTAGTTGTGAGTAAGTTACTTCATAAGTCACTTTATGGTGTGTTTAAAATTGTCAGAATAAAGTATATTACATTGATGCATATTTACCTGGACTGAATTCCTTTACAGGATGCTATCACCTACTCTATCATTGGAGATAATCAGAACGGTATCTCCTTGTCTTTCTTCTTTATTGAGCCAACCAATGGAACGATTTACCTGCGGCAGTCACTGGAGAATACAAACATTGGCCAGTTCACGGTGAGTAATCAGTTTCATAAAATTTTTGGATTTATATTCACTGTTTTAAAAAATGATATAATGTATATAAATGTCATTGTTTAACAGTTCACAGTGCGAGCGACAGACAATGGACGACCTAGCCGTTCCACAACTGCGCAGGTGATCGTATTTGTGACCAGAAATCAATTTGCCCCAGTCTTTGTCCAGACTCCCTATGTCACCAGCGTACAGGAAAATACCAACAATGGCTCCCTGATTTACACTGTCACAGCTGTTGATCAAGATTTACAGGGAAGAATCGTCTACCAGGTTACAGGAACTCTTTCAGCTCCCAGTTTCTTTAGACTGGACCAGAATGGGCGAGTTTACACCAATGGAAACCTGAGGACTGATGTATCGCTCTCCTATGTGGTAAGCTATCAAACATTGTGATTTTGAGGACACATTTTAACATTCCAAGCTTTGTTCATGTGGCCTGAAAAAAAAAATGTGCTTTAGTTTTGATTCCTGGTATAAAAGCAAATATCAGATTCTGTGTCTTTTATTTCACAGCTGCGAGTTTTGGCTTACGACAGTGCTGTCCCGTCTCAAACAACTACCGCTGATCTCACAATCAATGTACTCCGAAATATCAACCCGCCAGTCTTCTCTCAAGACACTTATACAGCTCGCGTCAATGAGGCCACAAGCATTGGTTCCAGATTGGTTGACACCACTGCTACTGACTTGGATAATGTAAGAATTTCTATTTAACATTGTATTGGATGCAGAGATTGATTTAATGCATCAAGTTTTAGTTTTAAATTTCAGAAATAAGACGTATATGCACAACTGGTGTTTTTTCCCGCTATGACAGATTTCTGTTNTGATTCAGAGATTGATTTAATGCATCGAGTTTGAGTTTTAAATTGGAAATTTGTCAGAAATAAGACGTATATGCACAACTCGTGTTTTTTCCCGCTATGACAGATTTCTGTTTATTGTGTTTAAAGGACCGCTTAACTTACACCTTGACAAACACGGAACAAAGATGCATCGACATGTTCTTCATCGACACGGCCAATGGTGATATTTTCCTCAAGAGGTCCTTCCTAGACATTTCCGATGTTACATTCACAGTGAGTAATCCACACATATTTAGCAATGTACATTTGAATGTTCTGTAAAGGGCTTTAATTTCACAAGCCTAAAATTTTGTGATTTTTATAGTTTGCTGTTTCATGATGGTTTAAATACAGATAGTATATAGACTGAACTAGAATCATACCCCCAGATACTTTAAACAGCACTTTGCAAATATAACGAAAATGAAACCCAAGCAAATATTTCCTCCTTTACAGTACATGTAATCTGACACGAATTGTTTACTTTTTCCTAAACAATGTCAAAAAATAATTTTAAACCCCACATTTGTAGTGTACTGTACAAGTGACAGACAATGGCTTCCCCAACCCACAAGCAGACACCTCCACCGTCATCATTACCATTAACCGTGATCTGAACGTGCCTGTGTTTACCAGCAATGCTCGGTATGCAGTGACTATTGACGAGACTACCAACATCGGTGCTTCCATTCTTAATGTGCAGGCTTCCAGATTAAATCTAGTGGTATGTATTGTGGGCCACAATAGCAAAAGAAATCTATCTTCAGAAATGTAAATTCTGAAAAATAAATTTCAAACTTACATGATATTTAGTATACAAACTGTTAAAACTGGTAATATTTACCATACAAATTTTTGAACTTTTACAGGGACGTATCTACTATGAATCAGTGGGAGATTATCCTGCCCAGAGTTTCTTCCGAGTACAGAACACTAGTGGTGCCATTAACGTGGTTCAGGACCTCCGTCAGGACAATCTACGCCTCAATTCCTATTTGGTATGGTTTACATACAATCCACTGTACTATAACAGTGAAAACCATTGCCTAACAACCAAGTGGAAAATGGTATTTGTAATTATGGTAATTTTGTATTTCATTGCGAGTCGTCGAATACGGAGCACTGGTGTATCCTGTTTGAGGGCTACAGCAGAATGTTTCATCACTGTTCGACAGAATTCTTAATGGCCCTCTTCAATCCCGCAACTTACGAGGTGACGATCCGAGAGGACTGGCTGTCAACACGTACATTCAGAACTGAATGTGTCTGATTCAGACGGAGTAAGGATTTTCATTTTAGAACAAAACTACGAGTTTTGGACTGTTTTATTAAACAGACAATATAAAAAAATGTAATACTTGATTTCCATTTTAGAAACAGAGTGATTGCTCCATGACAGGACCAGAAAGCTCTGGTTACTTCAGTGTTGTCCCAAACCTGCTTCGTCAGAGTGAACAGACTCCGACTCAGACAATACCAGGATATTCAGATACACCGTAAGCACCCATCTCAACCAAAACTCAATCTCAGACAGAGCACTCAATCTCACATACAAGCACTCAATCTCAGATATGAAGCACCAGCAATCCTCAGACAAAGCACTCCATCTCGGACAAAGCACTCAATCTCGGATAAAGGAAACTTTATGAAATGAGAATGATGCATTACTGTGGTGCAGTGAGCATTGTCTCCAAATGGTGAATGAACAAGATATTAAAAAGATTTTTTTTTGTTGTTGTTGACAGGTGACAGTGACAGCAACAGACAATGTCAACCCCAACCCTCAGTTTGCCACAGCCACCGTCTTTGTCAATGTTCTCAGAGATCGCTTCTCTCCCCAATTCACCAACCTTCCCACCGTGATTTCCGTCCGGGAGTCTGTCGGCATCAATGCTTCGGTGTTCACTGCTACAGCCACAGATCAAGACCTGAAGGGAGGCATTGTGTATCAGATGATTGGAATGTTCCCCGCACAGAGCTTCTTTGATGTCAATCCCAGCACAGGACGAGTGTTCCTCAGGAATGGACTCCTGTCCGACAGTCTGCAGACCTCGTCCTATGTGGTCAGTCAGGAACTATAAAGCAGGATTTTTAGCACTATTTCCATTTTATAGCTTTGAGATGCTTGAAATCTTAGATTCTTGGATTCCTTATCTGATGTCATCAAATGCTCAACGTTTTTTTTTATCTTCAGGTTCGACTGCAAGCTTATGATTCGGTCTATCCCAGCAACAGAGCACAGGCTGACCTGACTATTTCGGTGACCAGGAACCAGTTTGGACCAGTCTTCAATCCAGGCAGATATGAAATTACCATCTCGGAGACCTTCCCTCTAGGCAATGAAGTGCTCGTTGTCACTGCTACAGATTCAGATGGGGTATTTAGAAACACTTCTCATTTTATTACTTGTCAATGACCAAGTTGTAAGGTGTGTACACACATTCAAAGCAAAGAATCTTGATCTTAATGGCATTTTCTTGTTTTTGAATTCAAGGATCAAGTTATTTTCACCCATCTTGGATCTGCAAATGACCAAGCCTACTTCTACCTAAATCCAGAGACAGGAAGAATCACTCTGCGAAAGTTGTTAAGTGGAATTTCACAGAACCAATTCACAGTAAGGGAGTGGTTTGAGCCAGAAATAACATGTAGATGGCTAAATGTGTAACAATGATCATAGATTATAAAGTTTTATCCATTACAAAATTGGAAATGCATGTAGAAGCATTATTTCATGCACTGTACAATTCTATGTATAATCTAGGTAAATTCAAAATATTTTAAGATNTACTGTACAATTCTATGTATACCGGTAATCTAGGTAAATTCAAAATATTTTAAGATAATATTCTTAATCAAGTAACTAAGTGATTTTGTTTTTGTTTTAAAAGTTTGGCGTGAGAGCAACAGACAACCGTCCAGCCTCTGTCGCCCGTACAGCGGAAGCTACTGTCGTAATCACCATCACTAGAGACTCCGGACCTCCACAATTCATCAGCACCCCATACATCTCCTCGGTACCCATCAACCAAGCAGTCAATACCTCCTTCTTCAATGTTCAGGCCATTGACAACGATCTTAGAGTAGGTTCATTTCTCCTAGCAGACACAGGGCTTTTTATTTATGGGATGGACGGGGAATTATTGTGGGTGCTAATTCTTTAAATGTATATAAGAGTTGTGTTATTGTATATACCTCTATTTCATGTTCTATGCCGTTTACTGAATAGCTTAACCTGTGCATTTGTAGGGAGTGATTCGGTACAGACTGGATGGTTACAGCCCTGGCACACAATATTTCTTCCTGGATCAGGCTACTGGTGCTATTTATGTCAGACAGCCACTGACGCAAATCTCGGGACTAAACATCTTCACCACATTCACTGTGAGTAATTCACAAGTTCACATGTACTGTACTTTAACTGATCGTGGTTTTAAAAGAAAATAACAAATGATAAAGACCTGTGTGACAATGACTATTATCTGCTCCTAAACAGATGAATACAGTTGAACTTTGGTATCTCAAACACTGATATCTTAAATACCATGGCTATGTCAGAAGTAATTTGGGAGTCCCAACCACTAATTCTTTTAAGTATTTTTTTTTTTATAATTCTTTATTTTTGTCATACATATATATAGTTAAACAACACAATCATTCACACCACATTCATACTGTGCACCTTATACAACCCGCAATTAATTTTAGTTTTCACTAAGACATAAGAAATTACTACTGTAATTTAATAAAGGAACCGTAT
>CAJDSM010024849.1:14089-25145 GCA_903981925.1 Ostrea lurida | reverse complement strand
CAATACACAGTAAGATAAGAGTATTCATACTACCATTTACAACAACAATCAATACACAGTAAGATAGGAGTATTCATACTGCCATCCATAAACAATGAACTGATAGTAACAACTGAACTAGNCAGTAAGATAAGAGTATTCATACTGCCATCCATAACAATGAACTGAAAGTGATCTAAGGATTTACATACTGTACATGTATGCATGATGCTTAAAAAATTCAGGGATGTGATTTTTCCTCTTTTCAGAGAAAATTGTCTGATTAACTAAAATTTTGAAAATTTAAAATCAAACACTCCGGGTTTGATCTAAAGTGACAGAAAATGATATTTTCCAGGTAGGGTGTGGTGTTTTCCTCCCTTTTTGATCAGTTTCTTCTGATTTTTAAGGAATTCAATTACATCCCTGAAAAATTGTACTTCTAGCAAACAGGCAGAGATGTCCAAAAATCTCTACATGCACATGCACATTGTCTCTTGAGTTTTAATAATAACCTTTATCGTTTCAGTTCAATGTACAAGCAACTGATCAAGGGAGCTCACCCCGGTCTGCGGCGGTACCTGCCACCGTTACAATCAATGTGATTCGTAACCAGTTCCCACCGGTCTTCATTAACACTCCTTATGTTACCACTCTGCCTTTCACTGTGGCTGCTGGATCCAGGGTGTATGATGTTAATGCCACAGATGCAGACACAAGGGTAAGTATTAGTATTTTGGAGAATTTGAAATTAAAAGTAGTTGATATGGTGCAGGGGCTTTATACTTATGAAGACATTAAACCTCAGTTTTCTAAGCATTTTCTCTTAATTTTGCAGAGTCCATTCAATATCATCACCTACTCCATCATTGGGGATGACAGGGCACCCAATTTGTTCAGCATCAATCCATCATCTGGTATAATTTCCACTTCATCACAAAGTCTGTTCTCAGATCCCAACATCCTGTACACTGTAAGTCAAAACAAATGTTTTCCAGTCAAGTGAATCAGTTTAAGATTAACATTCCTTTGCTATTAATTGTCATCAGTTGTCAGTAGAAACTGTGAGTAATTTTAAAGAACAGTTTGAATTTGAAAATGACAATAGGTTCGAGTGTTGGCACAAGATGGAGGCACCCCGCAGAGGAGCGCCACGGCTACTGTGCTGATAACCGTAACCAGGAACCTGAACGCCCCCCAACTTCTCCAGCAGAACTACACTATCAGTATTTTTGAGACTCAGAACTTGGGAGAGTCTATTGTACAGATTCAAGCTAGAGACCAGGATATCAGTGTAAGTCTTCAGGGTTTTGTTGTCTACGGGGATTTTACTTTACCATTTTCAATATATTCTGGATATTAACCAATCTGAAGGTTAGTTCTAGTACCAAGCACAACCAAATTGATATAGTTATTACATTACATCCCCCCACCCCCTAAATCATCAGGTCACCATAAAACAATCCATTTTTTTTCCAGGCTCCTTACAACACCCTGACGTATGTTTTGGCGGATTCTCTGAACACTGGATCCACACTCACCAAGGAATACTTCGATATTAATCCAAGTGCTGGTTGGA
The DNA here is from genome assembly GCA_903981925.1 of Ostrea lurida. Classification (NCBI taxonomy): domain Eukaryota; kingdom Metazoa; phylum Mollusca; class Bivalvia; order Ostreida; family Ostreidae; genus Ostrea; species Ostrea lurida. The sequence goes on along the minus strand of CAJDSM010024849.1, from coordinate 23,587 downwards.
TTTATGTCAAAAAATCTCTAACTCTGACACCAACCAACAACTTTGTGGTAACTACATTAATAAAAACTATAGCCTTTAACTTGAGCATGTTTATAAATATATACCAAAAATCTGTTGTCGTTTTTATGCTCTAACCATAAAATGGACAGAAATAAATTTTCGTTATCTTGTACTGATAAATATAAGCAATAAAAAATAATGCAAGAACTACTTATTAAAGATCCCAATCTCACGAAATTACGTAAGAAATGTTTCCTGGGAATTAGTACAGTTGTTGAGATTGTCTTACNATAAGCAATAAAAAATAATGCAAGAACTACTAATTAAAGATCCCAATCTCACGAAATTACTTAAGAAATGTTTCCTCGGAATTAGTACAGTTGTTGATTGTCTTATACAGGCTGTTGTAGCAGTGAATGACAATGGAACACCCCAGAGGTCTGCAGCTACCTTTTCGTATGTGACAATCAACATTCTACGCAACCAGTTCACTCCATTCTTCATTAATGAGCCTTACAGGGTGGACCTGGGTAGCAATATTGGTATTGCCACCAGTATCATTGACGTAACGGCCAGAGACAACGACGGCCCAGTGAGTATAGCACTTCTAAAGTCCTCTGCTTTTTTGTCACTGGAGATGATGTTTGTTTATTTACAGATTTATGTGGATCCAGTCATGTGGATCAGTTTTCAGATGACAAAATCAAACTGGTTTCATATTTTTGTATGTATGACATGTAGAGATGTTTAGGACACCTGGAATGAAAAACATAAAAAAAAATTATATCAAAAATGTTTATATTTTGTAGGCATAGTTAGTGTATGTTTACTTTTCTTTAATGGATCACTCGGTTTGTTTTCAGTCTACACCATTTGGACAAATCACCTATGACATTATTGGAGATGATTCTGCACCAAGCTACTTTAACATCAACGGAGCCTCTGGAAGAATAAGCATCTCACGATCTCTTACAGAACAAAGCATTGAAGAGTACAGGGTAAATAGCTTAATGATCTGTTGTCAGACATGGCATTTGATTTTTAATTGTATATATATCTGACTAGTGTGCTTCAAAATGTAAGAATTCCGAAACTCTACAAGTTCTGTCTTTCTGTTCTTCAGATTCGTGTGCGTGCCCGAGACGGTGGTGTTCCATTCCGATTCAACACATCAGTGGTGATTGTTACCATGCAGAGAAACTTCCAGACCCCTACCTGGCAAGTGCCCAGCTACAGCAAGACTGTTGTGGAGAGTCTGAGCCTGGGGACGGTCATTCTGACTGTTAATGCCACAGATGCTGACCCACTGGTAAGTAATGTACCTAGGGTGAAAAAATGTAGACATATTAATGATACCAATGTTGTTTCAAAGCATGAAGAACATTTTTTTAGTGTCTGTATGTAGCGATATTATTACCTAATTTCTCTAATTTTTCGATGTTCTAATTTCGACACTTTCTGAATTTTGGAAATATCAGTTTTTAAAAATTTCTAATTTTCGACACTCGGGAAAAAATTCTGATGAAAAAATCGGCAGTTGTGGAAGGGGTTCGTGTTCATAATTTCTAACTGATTTAAAGACTATGACGCTTAAGATTATATCTTATCTTTAATTAATGCCTGTAATTCTTCACTGTTTTCGTCTTTTTCTTTATTCTCTTGTGTTGTATATCCATCCTACTAACGTGAACGCGTGTTACTATTGGATCCGCCTTTTCTTTCACTTTCGCTTTGATAACTCGTTCCGTTCTATTCCACATTCGTATATGACAATCTTCATCGTTTGTCGTAAGATCGTCATTTTCTGACAAGTTCACAACCTTATGTTTTTAATTGATGATAAGCACAGACAACAAGCAAAATAAAAATATTTGAACAAACAAAATAAACTCCGAGATCTCCAGAGATCTCCGAAAGTGTAACTCGAATTTTCTCCGTCACGAGGTTATGGATGATCGGAATGAGCGAAATATAGCGACTGGATTAATTATTCGGGTTACACTGAGTGTATACCGCCCGTACACTTGGGTAGATCCTGAAAATTCGTACTTACCGCCCTTATAGATATTGATCTTTCCGGTAAGGAAATCATACCAAAAGTTTTCAAATTCAAATTTTCGACACTTTTGCAAAATCCTGAAAAAATGGGTGTATTTTAGTGTCGAAAATTAGAGAAATTACGGTAGGATACTTCTACAACTGATTGTTCAAAACAAGCAAGGTGTCAATAAAAGAAGGAATTGAAAATGTGCCTTTGGAATGCTTTTTTGAATGCCACTGGAATGATGCCTTTTAATACCCTTTTATATTTGATTTACGATACATTTATGTTGTGCTTTACACAATACTGAGGATTGCTTGGATGTATTTCAGCCTCCACACAATACAGTCCGATACTTCATCACAGCAGATGCTGAGGATCTTCAGTGTTTCTTAGTGAATGAAATCACAGGAGATTTGGCTCTCCGACGCTCACTTCTATATGATCCATGTAGGGCACAGGTCTTCAATGTAAGTGTCACCGCTCTAAATTCTTCTCTCTCTTGTGGTTGAGGTCATTGTTTCTCTGTTACTTCATTTCTGATATAGAAAAAAATTTTGGATTTAAACCATTGGGATTCTGTTGAAAAAGTTTGAACCTATTTCATTAAGAAATGTAAATTTGACTGATGAGTAATTTATCTGTAGATGAGGGTGACCGCTAGAGATTTGGGCACTCCCCAACTGTCCAGCGTTCCTATTGAGGTGTCCATTTTCGTGGTGAGGAACAACAACCCACCTGTTTTCTTGAATCTGCCTTACACTACACAGATAGAAGAAAGATCTAACATAGGCAGATCTGTGTACAGGGTTACCACAAGTGATGCTGATGCTCAGGTGGGTGTAAGCCAAGCTCTTACAAAGTTCAGGAGGCTAGTTCTGCTGAATGGCAGTTCGACGCCAGCAAGTTTGGTTGTAAATGATAGCTTAAATTATACAGTTGTATGTCCTGTATGTCCATCCGTCCATCAACACTTTTCATGGCACATGATAACTTAAGTTTCCTTATACACAATACATACTTGGATTAGGCAGTGGAAGACCCCTTTTAAATTTCAGATTTATAAGCATTTTGTTAATTTGGAGTTATGGGACTTAACAGGAACTTAATTTCTATGGTATGGAGTAACTTAATTTTACTTGAGCAAATATTTATAGAATTTAAAGGTGATGCTTAGATGAAGAAGAGGAAAACCTCTTTGATTTTTCAGATTCATCAATTTTGTCATTATGGGACTTTTTTATATCGATATTTATTGTGGGGCCCTTTTTTACTTTCATTTTTTACAGTTTATGTCAAATATTTCGGATTGTTGTGTTCAATATATTTTCTCTGAATTACAACTAAATGGGTTTGGTGACTTTTTACTCATTATATAAATATAGTGTGAGAATGAACAGCCTATAAAACTAATTCAATCCTAAGTTTGCTACATCCCTTATTTTTTATGACATTTAATTACATGTAATTTAATGCACGCAAATCATAATTTTCAGGCTCCATTTAATGTGGTGAAGTATCGTATTATTGGAGATGACTCGGCTACCACCTTCTTTGATATTGATCAGAACATTGGAAATGTATCACTGAAATCCAGTGTGAACTTTGACACAACATCTAATTACAAGGTAATAAATATTGTAAAGATTTGAGATTGCTGATTATACTTTTTGATTAAGCAGTTGTTAAGTACATGTACAAGTATGCTGGAGATTGAATATGAAGAATCAATATAATTGTTGATTATATTTTTTATTCAGATAGTCTTATTTTGAAATACTTTGTTTGATTTTGAGATTAATACGATTTTTCCTTGATAGATTCGCGTCCAAGCCTATGATGGAGGACTGCCCTCCCTTTCCGCTACGGCCACCATTGATGTCCTGGTCCAGAGAAACCTCTTCTCTCCTGTGTTCTCTCCCTTGAGTTATGAAGTGACAATAAATGAGAATGCTGCTCTTGGTGTCCCATTTGTTTATGTTAATGCAACAGATGCTGACACTAGGGTATGTTATTAATCTCCTAGGAGGTCTAGTTTAATTAGCTCTGTCATCTGACACGTATGTACATTGATGTTTCATTTTACAACAGAGTCCTCACAATGTGATCCGGTATGGAGCCACTGGCAGTTCCTCTGCTCTAGAGTTTTTCCAGATTAACACGATTGATGGAGGCGTGTCAGTGAAGAAGGCCCTCACTACAGTCTCTAACCGAAACATTAACCAGTACACGGTATGTGCTATCAAGACATGGTGTTGTTGGAGCGTGTAAATGCTAAAATATATATATAGATACATGTAAGATGATTGTATGGCTATTGCTGTCCCGTTTTATATCACAAAGTTAGGGCAGAAAGGCGATGGAATTACCTAGTCAGTTGTACAGATGTGCTGCTTTTGATTCGCGTGCTTACTAATTTTTGTTGTGTAACAGATGACGGTACTGGCTACAGATCAAGGAGTGCCTAACCGGGTCAGCTCCCAGCAGGCAACAGTCCGCATCAACATCCTGAGGAACTTGAACTGTCCCGTGTTTGGTAACCTGCCCACTAACATCAGTATTAGTCAGTCCACTGGAATAGGGACTCGCATCTTCAACGTGTCAGCCACAGACCGGGATACAGATGTAAGTACTCCAAATATCTGAAAGGGGGGGGGGGGTGCACTCCTGGCAAAATGTTTCACAAGAAAGAGGATATGCAACCTATACGATACGATGGATCTAATATTTAGTAGTTTACAACTGAAACAGCATAAAAGTACATGTAGGCAAAAATATTAAGTATTTTTCATTTTTACCGATCTGAAAAGGGATGGGTGTGTGTTTAGTCCCCACTCCCTGGATTCACTAATGATAAAATGTCGAAATGAGTGTAAAGACTTGTATGTTACTTTTGCCTGGGTAATTGATATGAATATAGTACATTTTGATTGTTTATATATTTTACAGCCCTCATTCAGAGCCATCACTTATGACCTCATTGGAGATGATAATGCCCCCGTGTACTTTAGAATTGATCCCAATCTGGGCTTCGTCACACTCCAGACAGGCTTGTTCTCAGACTCAGGTGTCCAGTACAAGGTGAGATCTTTATTTTATCTTTTACTTCTTTGTTTTTTCTCCCTGTATTATGATAATCATTTTTTATAGTAATCATTGCTGTAATTCACATGCAAACCAACATTTTTCTTGACATAAATCTAAAGAAACCAGAAGGAAAAAATGGAAAATAATCCCCCAAAACTGACGGGCTTGTCCAGGAGTTGTGAAACATCATTTTAGACATTTTTACGTTCGTTTATTGCAGTTACGAGTACGAGCACGTGATGGCGGTTCCCCGCCGTGTGAGAGCTATAATGTCCTGACCGTGTCGGTCCGTAGGAACGAGTTCACGCCTCGATGGACTCCATCTGCTGTGTACACTACCACCATTCTAGAAACACACAACATTCTACAGCCCGTCTACACTGTGTCAGCTGTTGATCAGGACACTTCTGTAAGAGTTTACACCAAACCCAGTAATGGGACTATTTGTTTTCTAGAGCTTTTCTGATTTTTTTAAGTTTGTAGAACTAGGTAACTTCATGATTGTAGAATGGACTTCCTTTGTGGTGTGATTGATATCAGTTATTTCGTTTTTTTTCAGTCTCCTAACAACATTGTGAGATACCAGATCGTGTCCCAGACCCTGAACAGTGATTTGTTCACGGTCAATGACCAAACCGGTCAAGTGTATCTGCGCACTAACGTCCTAGGCANAGTGTGATTGATATCAGTTATTTCGTTTTTTTCAGTCTCCCAACAACATTGTGAGGTACCAGATCGTGTCTCAGACCCTGAACAGCGATTTGTTCACGGTCAATGACCAAACCGGCCAAGTGTATCTGCGCACTAACGTCCTAGGCAACAACGTCAATCAGTATAATGTGAGTTCTCTGCTATTATTAAGTGAGTGTAATTTGTAAATTTGAAAATTCTTCGTACAAAGAAAATCTGATGACATGTATGCGTACTTGTATACAGTTTGTAATTAGAGCTTTTAAACTATTTTGAAGAACGACAGTGTTTGAGAAGAAAAAAAATTGTTTTAATTGAGTCATGAATTCTGATTGTTTATTTTACACCATGCTCAATTAAAACCTTTGTATGACAGGTGAGTCTGCTGGCTTACGATCAAGGCTTCCCATCTCTGGTCAGCGTTCAGGCTCTGTTGATTGTGAACATTCTGCGTAACCAGAATCCACCAGTGTTCATTAATGAACCCTACAGTACGACAATCAGTCAGAACCAGGGCACCTTGCAGTCTATTATCACGGTCACCGCTACTGATGCTGACGTGACTGTAAGTAGACCACTACATACCTATTTCTGTGTTTCTTGTAAGTCTTATATAAATCTGTTCTGTTTTTTTGTGTTATTAATCCCCAGGAAAAACAATTTACCCATCATTATACGTAAAAGAGACAGAATTGTAGAAGAGACAGAATTCCCAGACTCAGAGAGAAAAAAATAAGACAAGGGAATTTTTCTTTGTAGAATCCATTCAACCAGTTAGAGTACAGTATCATTGGTGACGATGCAGCACCCACCTACTTCTCTATTAACAATGCTGGAGTAATCAGCCTGAGACAGTCCATTCCCTCAACCAACACAGACATCTACACGGTGAGCATTTCATGAATTTTTAAAGTTTTACTTTATTCAGCATCTGTTTTTCCACTTTTATAAACATACTTTACATAGACAACCTCATTTAAATGAATACTCTTATNAAGTTTTACTTTTATTCAGCACCTGTTTTTCCACTTTTATAAACATACTTTACGTAGACAACCTCATTTAAATGAATACTCTTATTCTTTTTGACACACTGTAGATTCGAGTCTTGGTTCAGGACGGCGGTAATCCACGCCTCTCTGATGTGACCACAGTAACGGTGTATGTCAACCGTAATTTGTTTGCCCCGTCTTTTGCCCCCACTCAGTACTCCCGGACCATCCTTGACACCCAATCAGTGGGCGTGCCCATCGTCAAGGTTACTGCACTGGATGCTGACACAACAGTAAGTTGCATAATTTGGAAACTGTCATTTGACTTTCCACTGAATTGGTTTGTGTCTTGAATTTTGTGACATCTACTGGAATTTCTTTTCACTAGTCGCCGCATAACGTTGTGAGATACTACCTTGGATCTGATGTCACAGCCTCAACCTACTTTTTGGTTGACTCGATTACTGGAGATGTTCTGCTTCGTCGATCTGTGTACAACATTACTTCGGGAACTCAAAGCATCAACTCCTTCAGTGTAAGTCTCCAACAAGTTTTCACCTTCAAATTTTTCTCACAAATCTTGAACACAAATTGTGATTAAGATACCAGCTTTGAGACTTGGTCCTATAGAATACAGAAAAGTACTAACTATCAGAGCATGGAAAATCAAATACAGAAATTTGTTTTCCTTTGGTGATTGTTAATTCAAGCATCTTGTATTAACAGTTCAAAGTTTATGCGAATGACCTTGGAACTCCCAGAAGGAACTCTTCCAATACTGCCGATGTTTTCATCAACGTCATCAGGAACAACTTCCCGCCCCAGTTTATCAACACTCCTTACTCTGTCAACATCGCTGAAACTGTTCCTGGAGGAAGCTCAATCTTCCAAACAACAGCAATTGACCAGGATACAAATGTAGGTCATACTGATGCATTGTGGGAATATTAAAACTTTGATCATGGCATCGTGGGGCCATGATGTATTACTTCTCTGGGAATCTTGGCTTTCCTCAAGAAGAAATCTACCACTGAAATACAAGTCAATGTTTTATCAGATTTGATCAAACATGTTAGGTGGATGGTTTTCGGTGTGCTTGCTATAAATTCTAAAAAACTCTTTTATTTTCTTTTATGTAAAGTGACTATATTTGCATATTAGCTAAGTTTCTTCAGTAAAGAAATCCATAATAGAAACCCCAATTTTTTTTATTCTAAATGAAAATAATTGTAAAATTTGTAGAATGATACAATGTGATATACTCAAACTTTGAATATCTCAAAGATTTCTTGGCATCATTGAGTTTGAGATGCATCTACAGTAACTAGGTTTGTGTGTATTTCATCCTGCCTTTTTTATTACCCAGGCACCATTCAATACCATCACATACTTCCTCATTGGAGATGACTCCACCCCCACCTTTTTCTCTGTGGAATCGAATACTGGTTTGATCCGACTCAAGACCAATTTGGACTTGACTACTGACCGGGTGTCTACTTATGTGGCTAGAGTGGTGGCCAGTGATGGCGGATTTCCATCTCGCAGTGCTACAGCAACTGTCCTTATCAATGTCCTAAGGAACCTCTTCTCTCCGGTGTTTTCAAACATCAATTTCATCCAGGTCTCCATTTTGGAGACTGTGCCAGTTGGGACCTTCATTACAGACCTCAATGCCACTGATGCAGACAAATCGGTATGAAATTTCTTTAGCATTTAAGTAGTAGTATTAACATTGTAAAGTTTTGGATGTTGAAAGTTATTTACAAAATTTTAACTGACGTAAAATATATTCCAGTTTAAATTCGATTGCATGAAAAACCCTTAACATTTTGTCCCTGACTTTCAGATGTATCTATTGATACTGTAGTGCTCTGTTGAATAAATACAGAAAGTATCCATATTTTAACATAAGGAATTTGGTGTATGTAAATTCTAATTCTTTGTGGTGACTGTTTATTGCAGAGTCCTGAGAATGTTGTGCGCTGCAGGATTGTCGGTGACAACACCGCACCCAGCCTCTTCTTCATCAACTTTGAGACCTGTGTCATTACGCTGTCTGCTTCTGTTCAGAACACTGGAGTGAATTTCTACAGGGTAAGAAAAAGGATCATTTCAAGGCATAGTATTAAAAAGACTGACTTTCAGCCAATAAGATTAATTCTGTGCTTGAAGCAAGTGGACTCAAATGAAAAGTTTCCATTGGATTTACAGATGTTGACTACTACTGAGAGTGTCAAAATATCTACTTGGATCAGTANTCATTGGATTTGTTGACTACTACGGAGAGTGTCAAAATATCTACTTGGATCAGTAAGATTTACAGTACACATTTCTTTTCCTTAGATCCGTGTTGAGGCGTATGATCAGGGGACACCACAGAGAAGTACATTTACATATGTTGAGGTGACTGTGATCCGATCCCAGGGCACATTAGCATTTACTCTGCCCTCGTATGCGACAGTGATCAGTGAAAATCTGGGTGTCAACCTAAATGTCATCTCTACCTTCGCACAGCCAGGGGTAAGATCACTGCAGGCCTGTTAAAGCATCTTCATACTGAAATATTCATCTTCGCTTTGTAAAGGATGTGTATTTTAAAGAATTATCAAATTGCCCATCAAATCTAATTAATGAGTATATTCCTTATTTGTTATTTTTGTCCTATAAGACTTTAAATAATGTCTTTTG
>CAJDSM010024847.1:3106-13938 GCA_903981925.1 Ostrea lurida | reverse complement strand
ATATCAAATGCTACAATTCAAATTTTCAAAAACTACATACATTTCCTTCGCACATTGTTTACAGACAACAACGGAACAAGTATATGAAAACACGCCATTGCTACATACACGTGTCTGAACAAAGTGCCATATTCAAAATTCACCTACAATATGTTTGTTTCAAATTGTTTGGAATTATTGATTACCTTTAAACGATGTTTAATTCCTAACTAATCTACGGGCTCACGGCGGGTGTGACGGTCAGCAGAGGATGCTTACTCCTCATGTCACCTGATCCTGCTTCGCTTTGTGTCGGAAGTCCCCTGCTGCTCTACACTCGATTTTGTATTGTTGGTTGGAATTATATTATGTTGTAACACGATGTTATTCCTTTATCCTATATTCAAAAAATCATCACCGTGTGCGGGAAATCTTTCACAAGTTAATTTCGTCACAAAAGATACTATGAGGCTATTTAAAGCGAGGGCCAACGATAATAAAAAGTGATGTTGACAGATTTATATCGAATCTCGTTGAAAGTAATAATTCGCAATTCTACTGGTCGCTATGATAGTCCATCACCTGTGTTCTCTCTCTTTCCCTTCCGGCTTTTCCCTTTGCGATCCATTACGGAGTAGAAAAAATCCCAAATAAATTTGGTCCCCACTGCTTTTGGTCTTGTAAGATTAATAACAGTTTTTCATAACGCGCTAACGCGCGTTATTCACATTGTCAGAACATCCCGTCCGTGTTATGACACAATGCACATCCAAAAATATTAATTCAATGCTTATATTTACATTTTCAGAGAGTAAATTTTTATTGACAATACAATTCAAATTTATTATTTTTTACAACTGAATTGGGGCGAATGCAAACTGGGTAAAACAGCCGGAATGTTGTTTATCGCGGTTTTTTTTTATAGCTTTCGAGTGAAGAATATAGTTATGGAGTTTTACTTTTTGTCACTTCGAAATTTACTTTAGTAACATTTTAAGTAAGAAAAGGCAATGCATAATAGATTTTTTTCACAAATTCAAAAAAAATGTATGGTTGCAGTGACGTATTACTTCACAGTAGATTGTAATGACGCAGTGATCCGGTCGTTGAGCGTCATATTGAATGCTGTGTCGAAATATCGACATCTCGTGTCACTTGAAGCTAATTAAAGGTGTAATTAATTGTTGAACTTTGATCCAGTAAAGAGAACAGATGATTGATTAATTCTTTGAAAATAGAAGACCCTATTTGTTCACGAAGTGTTCAAGGCTAAGTGAGCGCCAGCAACGGGTGACAAGCAAGATGACAAAGGATCTAGAGCAAGGAATGACGAGCGGCATGGACGGTTATTGGGGTAAGTTTAAAATTTTGAGAAGAATATTTCCTTTTAGATCTGTATTGTTGTCACATTTACTTAGGTTATTATGTGATTTTAGTTTTTTTCTTCAAGAAATTAGAAAGGGACATTGTGTAACGTGAAAGGTCTTTTGTTTGTATGTTTGTAAAATGCAGCAAACATTGGCTCTTTATGCTTTTTACACATATGTCACTATCAGCATCTCAATTTTAGTTTTGTAAATTATATAATATGTATATCTACCCTGAATTATATCCTTAATCCCCATCTTATGATTTCCTTTCCTGTGAAAAAAAGTATTCTTGCGCCATTTGAATCTGGTGATGTGGTTCTCGTCTGTGTTATTGGATATTTAATACAAAACACGTTTCTATATATTCATTACATGTTATTAAGGAAAATACATAGCATATGTAAATATTGGGAAATATAGCATATCATTGTTTCAAGGAGGAGTTGCGGACAACACACTCATGCATACATTGGTGAAACATAGGTAATCAAAGATTAGCTGAGTTCAACGCAGAATGTCATGGTTCAAAATGTCGAGATTAACGCAACATGTGGTAAACATGGAATTTATGGCAACGAAATCCATATATCAGAGGTCCCCACCCCAACGCATTGAGGAAGTGTGTGTCTCAATGCAATTCCATGTCAAAGACGGTTTGCTTGATATGTCTAGCCCGATCAGGATGTTGTTCAAATCGGTGAAGCATCGTTGGAGTACAATAGGGTTTACCATTCTTGCTCTTATCGTTGTTAGTTTCTCTGGATTCCTTATACTCAAGTCAGGATGGTGTCTCTTGAATCCGTCAAACGAATCCTTTCCGGGTTTTCCGTTTTTGAAAGCAACGTTGATTTTTTCGAGAGAGTTCCCCAACTCTATGTAATAGCTGACGTCTCGTTATGCCTATTCCTTGTCTTGCAGCCTCCTTCACTGCATTGGCGATCTTATTTTCGACTTCTTGCGGGATAGTCTGACGGCGTCCAGGTCTACCAGGAATTTTGTATTTCCTCTTCAACGTGTCTGCTAGCGTTGATTTTGGAATTCCGTAAATCCTTTCCGCCTCTCTGACCGACTCTCCGTTTTTATGGCATTTATAGCATTCTTCAAAGCTTTTTTATCATAAACACGTTTTTGTTTTCATTGATCCTTGGCATTATCCTGTAAAGTGCAGGTTATCTATTCCAGTACATCGGTATATTTTCAAACTCTCTCTCTCTCTCTCTCTCTCTCTCTCTCTCTCTCTCTCTCTCTCTCTCTCTCTCTCTCACTCTCTCTCTCTCTCTCTCTCTCTCTCTCTCTCTCTCTCCTCTCTCTCTCTCTCCTCTCTCTCTCTCTCTCTCTCTCTCTCTCAACAACTGACACAAAACGCCATAGACGCTTTACTTTATTTATTAGGTTCATTAGAAACATCCTTATTTAACCAGTTTGACATTACAAAGCATTGTCTCTTTCAAATACGCTTTTTTCGACCCCACTTCGTTCTACAAGGCAAAACAACATCATATCTCCGACGCCGATTAATTATTTCTGCTTTAAATAGTAGCCTGCACCACATGAAGGTGCCTTGATACCCCAATGATGCTGCCTAAGCCCAAAAAGTTAGAATCATCAAAATCAGAAGTCTGAAAAATATTTTTTATGGATTAGACAAAAGGGGAGTAAAGATAGGGGGGCTATTTTATTTTATTATATTTGTTCATTATCTATTTATTTCTGTTATTGTATTTACATGTAAAAAAAAAATAAATTTTGGTTTCAATTATTATTTTTTTTATCTTCTCCATTTGTATTAGCTCCTTCTTTACCTTTTTTAGAATAATAAATAACGGGCCTTTTAATTGTTTTATCATTTGTTCAGCAACATTAGTAAAATTGAGGTGTCCGAATTTCCCGATGGAAAATTTTAGTGGGTAAATCCGACACTTAAATTTCCACAATATATTGGATGGAAAATGCAGCATTTTGATATAAAATAAATTGCAATCATAGGTTTATCATATTTTACATCTGACAATCATTTTTCAATATCCCAAATTCAAATATTTACCTGTATCAAGCAACGAAAGACAACTCGCAATGTTCGTCTGCACTCAAACTTCAGTCTCTTTGTCACGTCCCAAAGCGAACGTACATATATTTGACGTAGTAAATGACGTATTATTTACGGATACATGATAGAGGTTTGTTTGTATTTTGCTTTCTTCATTTGAAATCTGTCATACGTAACATATTGACAAGAAACACGGCAAATACATGTGTTATCTAATATTTATTTTGATATAATTATAAGACAAGGCAATCTGTCCGGAATTACCCGGTGTCCTGAATTACCCGGATTGCCCCTAAATATTTATTATTTTTGGACGGAAGTGACCGTTACCGGGATGACATGTGTGAAGGAAGACCATCTTTCGAGATTGCAGTGCTGCGAAAAATGAATCTTGTGACGTACTTGACAGTGATCAGCGACTAACAATTCGCGAAATTGCCTTGAAATGTGGAATATCAAATATTTCGGTACATCAAATTCTATCCCATGATCTATATATGAATTGCTTATGAAACCAGAACAGATTGCGCACATTTTTTATGACTGGGTTAAGGCGACATAAAAAATGTGTGTTTTGAGTTTAACGGTGACTACGTTGAGAAAAGTTAACTGTCTTTAGCGTTTGACGTTGGATAACGTCAAGGATTTTCATTTTAGTGTTCCTGATATGAGTTTGTGTCTTTTTTGTATTTGATAGAATACTTGTCACGTGTCACTAAAATCGCGATGTTATTCTTGTCACGTGATACTAAAATTGCCATGTCATGCTTAACACGTGTTACTAAAATTGCCATGTTATACTTGTCACGTGTTACTAAAATCGCCATGTTATACTTGTCACGTGTTAATAAAATCGCCATGTTATACTTGTCACGTGTTACTAAAATCGCCATGGTATAATTGTCATGATTAATACGCACATCGTTCACATTCATAAGGAAAAGTTAGTAAAGACATCGATTGTAAAAGAAAACATTCGAAATGTAATAATACAGATTTAACATGAATTCTCTGCAAGGACTATAGAAGGGTCAAAACTCACTATTTATAGAATAGGCCCAAACTTTCATTACTTGAGTGATGCTTCATGAAAACAAAATCAGCATGATTTATATATTCATTTTTTTCTGTTATCATGGAAATGAGGTAATGCATTTTGGTATCATTTTTGCAGTTTTAATGAGCAATTGTAGCCCATTTTTAATAATTTAATTCATATGCAAAGTCAGGTACAATTGACGGTCTTATTAAAAATGAAAACATCATTCAAAGTAACAAAATCAATTTTTATTTTGTGTACTTATTTCTAAATTGACCCGAAAAGTTAAAAAATAGACATTTTTTCTGAATCGATAATTACTAAGGGAGATAGCAAATGATATCAGAAGATTTGAGAAAATTATTATCACATAAGAATAAGTTGTTACGGGATAAAAACAAAACTTTGCTGTGTCCTTCAACCTCACACATATGTATATAGATTATGACTTATCAATTAACAATCATAATTTTCATAATGATGTCCATTCGATATATTCTCGAAAAAAAGACGCCACAGAATATGACATGTCTGGTTCATATTTGGATATTTTACTTAATATTGACTCTAATGGCAGACTGACAACTACATTATATGATAAACGTGATGACTTTGACTTTGCAATCGTCAACTTTCCTTATCTATGTATTAATGTATCATTCTTACTTATTTATGGTGTGTATGTCTCCCAGTTTTTAAAGCGAGTCCAACTACTAACAAATAAAGTTGATGTTGCTGGATTATAACGAATCTCGCTTAAAGTCATCATTTTGCAAATTCTATGGTCGCTATAATGACCTCGTTTGCGATTACAAATTATCACAAAGTTATATGTTGACTGATTTATTTCAAACCCTTTGTTAGAATTTCATTTTCCTATTAGATTTGACGACGGCTAACCCCATTTACTTTGTTTCGACTACGGGCTCACGGCTGGTGTGACCGATTAGCAGAGGATGCTTACTCCTCCATGGTACCTGGTCCTGCCTTCCCTTTTGTCGGAGGTCCGTGTTGCCCTACACTCGATTTTGCATATGTTTTTGGGACTATGCATAACTTCAACACACTCGGCAAACTAGCTAAACTCACATGTATCGATGAATAAATGTATGCTTAAAAGAAGGGGTGATCATTATAACCATCCATAGAATAGCATTTAACGAGTTGGTTCGCTGTGATTTTGTTTTTGCATTTTTACATCTGACATTCAGTGCGGTACGTTCATATCAATTTTCGCTGAATTTTACTAATTACGGTTTTTAACATAGACCGCTCTTTGCATGGGCTGAAAAGGTAGGCCTAGTTCAAAGAAACTAGTCGCTAGTTCTGATTTACTGCCCTAGGAATCGCAGAGTAAACTCTGGAATACCTACTGTTATAAAGAATAGGCAATACTCCTATTAATCATTGATTTCTTAATTCTCGTTATATTCTTTCCATTTTTGTTTCTTATAGATCCCTGAATATAGCTAAATTTCAAAATAGTGTATTAATGCTGTCAAATATACACGCAAACGTCATTGAAAGTAATATCAATTATGACTGGAATGCTGTAAAGGGGGAAATATTACGGTAAGTTTTCATTTCGCTATATTCGCGATTGTCAACAATGGCGAAATATAACCATCACGAAGTGGTTTTCAATGTGATTAGTACATTATTCTAGCTTAGAATATTTTCTATCGGCGAAATTTAAACCATCGCAAAATGCTAAAAGGCAAAAATCGGAAAATTTGAATAATATATAAATTGGCGAAGTAAGCAATGTGTTAAACGTAATCATAGTCCCAAAAACATATATACAAAATCGAGTGCAGGGCAACACAGAAAAAAAGCGAAGGCAGAATCAGTTGCCATGGATTAGTAAGCATCCTCTGCTGACCGGCCACATCCGCCGTGAGCCCGTAGTCAAAACACAGTAAACTAGTTACCCGTCGTCAAATCTAATAGGAAAATGACAGTCTAACAAAGGATATGAAACAAACATCAACATAAGACTTAGCGATAATCTTTTAATCGACAAACAAGGTCATTGTAGCGACCGTAGACTTTGCGAAATGATGATTTTAAACGAGATCGTTATATCCATGCAATATCAACTTTTTTGTTAGTAGTTGGCCTTGCTTTAAAAAGGCCTCATACGCATACATGGATCTCGCGTACAAATCAACTGGGAGACATAACATTTGCCCACACCATAAGCAGGAGATAGGGGTACATTATTACATAGAAAAGGAATATTAATGATTGCCAAGTCAAAATCATCACGTTTATCATATAATGTAGTTGTCAATCTGCCATTAGAGTCAATATTATGTTAAATATCCAAATATGAAGCACATATCTGTCAGATTCTGTGGTGTCCTTCATTTTGAGTTCCTCAGGATATATCAAATAATGATAATTTAATTCTTAACACCTTATAATATACTTGTGAGGTTTATTTCAAAAGGACGAAATGAGGCTATGACAATCGTAGCGTCACAATGACCCTGAAACCCATAACTCATACTTTCATAAAATGTTACACATGCACACTTTAAACTACAAGATATCAAAATTAAGAAAACAGTCACATTTCTAAATTTTTCAATACACAGGCAATCACTTCCTTGAATTCCCGCGTTAAATGAAGAGTCGGATTTTATAGCTAAAGTAATATTGCAAGATGTTTTAATGCAAGGACTTCACTTGCACTAATTGTAGCACCGTCAACATATTAGCATAGATGTTTAAAAACACTACATGCGTTTAAAGGAAATCAAATGCAAGCAGACTGTGAAATGTGATTTTTGTTGATGGCAATTATTTCAAAATTTCTCATTTTCCCCTGGAGTCATTTAACACCATACAAATAAGTTCCAGTAAATCAATATTTGCCAACTTGTATCCTACTTTTATTTTATTTTCAGAAAAGGCAACTCCTTCTTTCGCATCGACAAAATCCGCTTACATTCAAGGGCACTGAAATTCGACACACTGGGTGAATGATGATGGGCACGAGCTGGGCTACACAAAATGGAGATATACCTGTAACCTCAACCTTCCACTGAAATCTGACAGTATCAAACTTAAATAATTCAGTATCGGGTATTTCTGCGGACTATCAGCCAACAGGAGGCAATATGTCTGGAATATTTTCTGATAGTTGATTAGATGACAATCTGAGAATGTTTTATTTGTCTGTTTTACAGCCATTTTGAGGAAATGTTGTGTACCATTTCCATTTTAGATCAAGGCAATTAAGTCTGATTTACACATGTAGCTCAGGGTCGTGTCCGAAAAATCTTACAATGCCGGACAGTTGGCAAAGGAACATTCACTACCAGTGATAAACATTGTTGTAGTGTAAGGTCAGGATGAGTCCAATGAGAACCCTTCTTGCAATGATATTTCCTCAGTAATTTTGACACATTCCTAACTATGAAAAGATAACTTATATCATTAAATGCATACGTCATACTCGGCAATGTATCGAATTAATTCATGGAAAACATACATATGAAAATGGGCGACATACACAACAATTTCCTCTAAACGTACTCATGAATCCCAAAATACCCCAACCATCACAATCCGAGCTGTTAGGACAACCACGCGACCATTCGACACCAAAAGCGCACAGCGGCAGCTCAGTGTGCCATTTGGCAAGAGTAAGCATCTCATGATAACCGTCACACCCGCCCGTGACGCCAAGCTTGAAACAAAGTCAACGGGCGTTACCCGTCTGTCAAATCCAGTAGCGAAAAATGACAGTCTTCAAAGGTATGAAACAAATCAGATCAACATATGATTTAGTGATAATTGTAATCGCAAACAAGGACTATTACACGTGCACGTAAAAATTTGCGAAATGGTCGACTTTAAAGGAGATTCGTTATAAACTAAGTTTGATACTGAGGTCTATGCTGGGTACAGGAGATATTAGGTGAGTTCCGATTGCATGCGAGCGTCCTAACCACTAGCTTGGTTCCTGTTCCATTCTACGGTATACGCCCCACGTCGCAAGGGCCAGGTCGATTACAATTGATTCAGGGCTAATACGCCCTGAATTTCTGCACATGCTTATTCAAAGAATGTGGGCGCACAAGGTGGGGTAAACTCCTCGCTCTGAGACACTGGATATCTAAAATTTCAAAATGCCAAACATTTGGTTCTATTGTGCAAAATGATTAGTCGGTGATGTCAACTACACCAAACTAGATTCTAATATCTAAATTAATTATGGTTTGATTGATAATGGCTATTAAGCATAGCTCATATGCGGTTTTGATGAAAAATAGGTGTAAAATAGCCATTAAACATTGAGTTTTGAATATCAGTGGGTCAATTTTCTTTTCTTGAAAAGTTTTAAATGATAGTGTAACCTCTCTATTTTAAAAAAAGAAATGACTTACTTTATGGTCTTGCCACCAGATGTCAGGATTTTTTACAGGAATTGAAACATTGCATACTGCACTTTTATTTAGTCTGGTATCATCTGTATGGTATATTTATATAGAAATATGGGATGTTAACAAAGCAAAACCAGGGGCGGCCTGTATGTTATGTAACTGAATTCCAAAGTTTCTGTTATTGTCTCCAGGCACGGGTTCCGGTGGTGGTGGTGGAGAGGGGGGGGGAGTAGTTCACCAAGATGTATGCCAAGAATAATCAATGGCATAAACCATCATACATGCATGGATTGTACATAAACAAACTGCGTTGTTTGACTTGTATAATGGACAATTTCCAGTGTGATTCGATCAGCCACATGTACATAGCGATAACAAATACAGGCACACATGGTTGACATTTTTTTTATAATTGTCTTGCTCTATAGTTTCATTTAATTGCCAAATTTATCAGACGAAATGTACAAAACATCACTGGAAATTGTCCATTATACAAGTCAAACAACGCAGTTTGTTTATGTACAAACCCCGCATGTTTGATGAGACAAGTCTCTTCATAACTTGTATCAATAAAACTTTATTAATAAATTTTAAGCTCGAAGAGAGGAATTTATCAACGTAATCTTTCCGGTTAGAGAAAATAAATCAAATTACTATTTTTTTCTTTTTATCAAGGTAGATGCCCTCCCAAAGGTGTGGTGATGATGTTCACGTAATGAATGTACATGCATTATCTTTTCCCCCAGTAGTTTGAGTACGTGGGAAATATTAGAATTATCTATGTATTGAAACGGAAAAATTCAATTATTTTGTGATTGATCAAATGTCTAACCAAAGGAGAAAAATAAATTACGATACACATCCAATAAACTAAAGCTGTATTGTGGTTTTCTTCTATGTCAGTACTTCATCATTATTATTAGTATCTTTTGCGATATATCAACTTCAACGATATTTTACGACCTTTTTTCCGCGATCAAAATTATAGTTCCCTTTTATTGACGTTCTTCTAATTTCATATTCTCAAAAGAAAAATAATCATACTGTAACAAGACAAAGAAAAAAAAATCAAAAAGATTTACACCCCCCCCCCCCAAGCAAACAAAACAAGATAACAAAAAGAAAAGAAAGAATACAAAAAAGCATAATAACTTGAAAAAATTCAGATGTTTGACAGAATGTATTACAAACTGTGCATGTTCTTCCCATATTTATTTACCAATATTCTGAGGTCCGTGTTGCCCTACAATCGACTTTGTATATATATGTTTTGAACTATGATTACGTTTAACATATTGTTCCAAATTTGACAACCAACTATCTTACCTTCTGAGTGCAAAGATAAGAGCAATAGTTCAGTCTTACTTTATATTTCATAAACAAAGTCGAGTATTTGTATGTTTACAAAGTGTTAACTTTGAAATTAAAGGCACTATCACAACTTAACTTTTAACATGGCACATCTTATTAACAAATGGTTGAAAGTGCGGTGCATGATGATCTTTACTTATTATACACTTGAGTGTGGTACCACAGCCCAACTCAAATATGTACGAACTATTTAATATATGTTAATCTCCTGACCCGCCATCTTGCCAGATGTCTCCAAGGGAGATAGCCTGTCTAACGGACTTATCTGGAAGGATCTGGAAGGCATTGGCTCGACTTGTACTATTACGACAATAGTTTGGAAACTTTGCAAGCAACAGCACACCTTGACCTTTGTTTACATAGCAAATAATATACTCTTTACAAATGACTCCTGTAATAAGATGGAGTTTTGAATTTTTGTGAAACCTTTCAAATACGATAGACATCAAATTTTGGTCACTAAAAGTAGGGGGAAGACACACGATATTGGTAAGATTGTGTCAATAGAGAGTAGAATTTGGTCATTAAAAGTGGGGGTGGGAGATATTTGGTAGATCATGAATCAATCTATTTCATTGTTTATTGATGTTGAAGATCCATGTGTTCCATAATTGAAGAACTTAGAAGGGCAG
>CAJDSM010024832.1:18761-30922 GCA_903981925.1 Ostrea lurida | reverse complement strand
TGGTCCAATGGTCAGGACGGTCCAATGGTCAGGGCGGTCCTATGTTCAGTCCAATGTAGATGACGAGGATCTTTTACCGACATAGTATCGGACGATATAGCTAACTTCTGAGGTATATGTGGTGTATTGTTTAACTCATATTGAGTAATCCGATGAGCTCTTAGGAAAGGGTTTTACAATTCAATCGAATAATACCTGATGCCAAAATCTATTCACCGCACGCAACTAGCACCTAACGCACGCACGCACGCACCGATTGGTCTAAATTATTGCGGGTGCCATTACCAGCTATGTTAACCGATCCAGCGTTAGAGCTTGTTTTTCTCATCCCGTTCTGTTTTACTTCACATCTCTCCTGTCGCAGCCATTTTCGTGGTGCCTCCGGCTAGTCTTCCTACCTCTCAACTTCCTCTACACCTGGCTCGACTACCCCGTTTACCTTTGTAGCATACAGGTCTATGCCTACCTGCCCTCTATGACTTTGCTTCGCGTCTGTTCGTGTACACTGGTCTAATCGTCTGCACGAATCATCGGCGTCATATATGATCAGTCTTTTGTGGTCATGTATATCGTTTAACAATAGAGTTCCCTTTAACTCATGACCCCTTAATTTTCTCTCATTCTTCTGCACCTCCAACCACTCGGTCCGCACGAGTCTTGGCGGGCCTCGGACTGCCTGAGGTTTAGACTATTTCTGGTCAGTCAATCATCCTCATAATGATGCGGCACGATGCATTGATTCGGTCTGCTAGATTTTTCACGCATAAAAGTACCAGCCATATTCAGAAATTAAAATACCATGGCCTAATTTCGCCATTAAGGAAATAATATGGTTGAGTAATCTCCATGGTGTTAAGCGATTACCTTCGAATGTTGAAAAATAAATTTTAACCCAAAGTGTATACACTCTCGTATCATGAATATCGATCTGGTGTGGCGTTTACCTTTCTAGGTGCTGACTCTCTAGCATGTTTGCCACAAGATGGAATTCATCCTACGTCCTAGTTTTATTTGTGCTACCCTCCTATGCCCTATTCGCACCCGCCCCTGCCGTGCATGCCTCCCCTCTCTACATCTTCATGTTCGAGATGGCCCCTACGTCGCTCAGAATTACTATAGCAATTGACAAGTAGTCTCCATCCGATTAGCACTAGCTTAACGCCATCAAACGCGGTTGAACGCTTAAGCGCAGCAGTTTTTACGAGCTATTAACACCCATTTTTCGCCGAGCGAAACAATATAATTTTTTGAGGATTTATGCTCACATCGTCTTTATTTTCCGGCCCAAAAATCTTTCAGAGGTTGTGCTCAAATGGGCGATTTAGGACAATTCTTTCAATGAAATATGTTGCCTCATACGAGAGACTAAATATGTAGTTTCTTACTTTTAGCACTCCATGATTGTTCTCTTCCATTATACCCATATATATTTAAAAGATTTCCTGGTAGAAATGTAAAGTCGCAAAGATTAAACGAACAGTGCATCAAATATCTCGTAAGCTCCTAAATGGAGCTAATACAAAGAAAGAGGTTGCAGGGGCAATCACGGACCTGGACACTTCTAGAGGTGGGATAGAGTGCTAAGGAAGGAGTAAAGTGCAATTCCCTGGACTATTGATCCGGTTTCATCA
The DNA here is from genome assembly GCA_903981925.1 of Ostrea lurida. Taxonomy (NCBI): domain Eukaryota; kingdom Metazoa; phylum Mollusca; class Bivalvia; order Ostreida; family Ostreidae; genus Ostrea; species Ostrea lurida. Next base: position 29,291 of record CAJDSM010024832.1, on the reverse strand, counting down.
TCCGGTGCCATTCAGCTTTGTCACTTGGGAATCACCGCCGCCGCCTTCTGAGAGCCCAGTCGGCGTTGAATCAGGCATAAACCCCGGAATAAACCTATTCTTTCTATCCGTTAGGTCAACCATCCAGCATGCTGTCGAACAAGCGGCTCCCTACACAATGGCTATGAAACACACCAAATCATCTGGGATTTGAAACTCAATGTACGGTCATATCTGGTAAATTAATTGTTATACTCCCAAACGACAATAGCAACTTTCTCCGGGAAAACGACTGATTTTACGCCTTTAACACGTACTGTGACTCACCTCTGCAACACACACAACTCTGTCATGTAAGGTAAGCTCTGCCAGTCGATTCATATAGTGATGCCAATCGGACGGAGGAGCAGAACAAGCTCTTTGCTGTTGCTATTGCTTAAATACAGTTGACTGACGACCCATCCCTCGACACACAACTTCCTTCAATCGCAAGCGTCGATGTGGCAATATGTCCTGCTACCATAGGTTAGCGTCGAGTTGCCTTGTATTGGAGATTGCTGCAAAACCATCGTGTTCGCTCGTTGTTCAATCCAAGCCCTTGATAGTAGGTCTTAGTCTCAGGCGGACCCCTGGCTTTTACAAGCTACATGTGGCAATGCGAGCTCGTCTTCAAATTGCTAAAATATCCAAGTCACGAAACAGACTCCATGGCAAGATATCGTAAGTTGTTCCTTTTACTTCTCTACGTTCGTTTGGGATTATATGATAACTCGCCATATGAGTGAAAGTCTTTACTATTGATCAGATAATAAACATCTGTCAACTACTAGTCGAAATTCGAATTATAAAGTTTCACTTCGTGCCTAATGCGACTTCATCCTTCCTTGTACCATGTAAAATACTTTTGAATGAATTGCTGCCTAATAGAGCAAATAAGAAGATTGGTCAGCTAATATGCTTAGAACTCATCCTCTTGGTTTGTCTACTATTACTTTAGCAGACTTGCCGAGAATTGGGGATCACCTGTTCGTCTATCTTTCGCCTTCCTATACGGTATTCTAGACTGATGATACTTATTCAACGTATATTCAATCATCACATTTCTCCATCCCACCAAATTTGTCCATTTGATCCTATACCTGACGACACTTGAAATAAGGACACCACCAGATCCTGACAAATGTCGCTTCGATACATTTGGATCATCTTTACTTAATAACGAATGTTGACATGCTATAGAATGTGCGACTGACAACCTCTACCAGATTTATTAATGATATAAACCGTCGATGACTATTTACTTATGCTCAATTGTCAACTTTACCTTTTCTAGTGTAGTAATGTTGAAGCCACTATCCACTGCTCAATGGTGTGTATTCATCCCTCAGTAGGTAGATTCGATACTGCAAGCGCGCAAATGCCATTCGCGGATGAACAATATTTTTTTTAAACGCGAGGCCTAACTCTACTTAAACCAAAAAGTTATCGATGTCTAGCTCTGCGCGTCATTAATACCATTTACGCAATCTCCCGTTGTAAAGTCTATCAGTTCGCAAATGTCTCTACTGGTTCTGCCTATAGCTTAGGGTGAACCTTTATTGTCGAGTTACAAGTATCAATACCTAAGCATCCTTCTCATCAATTGTATTTGATGCTGATTCTCTTGGTTGTTCATACCATTTGTTAGACTGTCATTTTCATACTAGATTTCGACGACGGGTAACCCCGTTACTTTGTTTCGAATCTTACTGCTCACACGGCGGGTGCGTACCGGTCAGTCAGGGAGGGAGCGTTATCCTTCCCATGGCACCTGATATCCTTGCCGGAATTCCGGAACTTTCTTTCGTCTCGGCATTACGGTTCGTGTATTGGTCCGCAGTCCGCTTATCCATCTCGATTTTCGTTCATGTGTACTTTTTTGGCACTAATGTATTACGGTATCTCAATCAACTTTTGTTACTTCGCACATTTTTTATACCTTCTACATTTCGTACTCATTGAAATTCCGGAATTAGACTGATTGCAGCAGACCTGGTTGGCTATAAACCAAGTAATACAGATACCTTGCTATTGATTATTAATGACCGTCTATCTGATTTTTCGATATTGTCCTGTTCTCACGTAGCGTGGGTCGGTTGTCGTCGTGTGGTACGCTATTTGACTCTTACCTATTATTTCAACTTCACGACTTTGAAACTATTGTTATTTTCTATGTTTAATCTTTAGTCCGTTATTATGTATCTGTCTTCTTCAGAAGGTCTTGCCCCATCCTCCTAAAACCTTGCCTCGATCTAGTCTTCAATAGTAATGTTTAGTTTGGTGATTTTCATGGTTACTTTATATATTTAAGATCGCCTACTTACCTATATAGTTACATAAGAATCTCTGCATCTGGTGAAAGCACCTTTGGAGACATATTTAAATGCTGCTATGAAAATAGTGCTATACAAATGTGCAGTGAGATTATTATTTATTATTTATTATAAGCTAAAGCTACTACAGGTGGCGAGTTCCGTTTAATCTCACCTCCTCTTACCTTTGCACTTCTACTGTTAAACCCAAACAAATAAAGTGTCAATGTATTTTTGGGTTTAATTATTATGCAGCACAATACCAATCGGGCGCCGGGGACCGAACAGGGTACGACGTAATCTTGTTTCTACTTATCTCTTTGCAATTTGAATTGTTGGGGAACTTTTAAAGACATCTTCCAAGGCATTTATATTCTTTTGACGCACGTTCCAGCAAAGGACTCGGTTCATTTGGATCCAATCTTTCGCGCCCCGCGTAAATTAAATGAAATTCCTTCAAAATTCTTGTTATAGGGTGTATGTTTTTCATAAAATGCAATTAACCGATATGTTCGTAACGGAGTAGCCCCATTAACACGATAATGGGTTAACTAATACATGTGTAACACTGAACTACCCGCGCTATCCCGTTTTTTCCAGATAACGTCTGGTTGCCGCAATTCTTTGACCGTTACCTCGCTTTTCGCTCCCTTATCGCGCGCGCGACGTCACGTAAGTGAACGGTGGTCTACTTCTTTTTATTGGGTCGCTCGTTCGTTTGGAGAGTTTTCTATGTCTATCAAATCTTTTAATTCGACTGTTAGGAAAATTTGTAACTCACAGTTATGTGACGATGCTATTCATAGCTATATATAGGGCGTCTATGTCCCTTTTAGTAGATCATTGTTGTATTGTATTTTGTTAATCCTTGTAGAGCAGCCTGCACTCCCACTTACATCTCGATTTGAAAATTAATTGGTATGAAATTTGCAATTGTGTTTTAAACTCTAAGCTGTGTAACAATGATATCAATTTCGTGTACATTGACACCATTTTCTTCTACCATCGAAATCTAATCACTTATTCACGTTGTGCTGACAGGTACCACAAAAGGGGGGGGGGAGGGCGGTTCACAGTCGGAGGGGGGTGGCCATGTCTCTCATTTTTGGAAGGGGAGGGCACGAGAACGTCGGTACTTTTGGGTGCATACAAGTGTCGAAGCCGGTCTTTGGTTGGCCCCCCATCCCACAGCCTTTTTTTCCTTCCTTAACATAGCACAATTGATAGACTGAGGATACCAAAAAGGATAATCAATTCTAGATAGGCAGGTTCTCAGTTGGTCCCACAACCCATACTAATCTTTCTCCGCTATTACATCAACATATTGTCTCGCGCAATCTGGCCGATTTTAGGGGTGTTGACTGCTGTTTTTCCTATAGGATGTGGATGCGCATCCTTGTCGTTTCTTTGCCTGCTGTACGCCCCACCGCATTTTCTGTAGCTAAGGTAATGATTTTTTTTTTATATGCAGACATTTCTATTCTTTGAAATCATAAGTATTTCATAATTCATTATTTAACGACGTGGAAAAAGATCTTTGAGTAATATAAAGGTCTTTCATAAAAGTAATAAGTTTACATGCTTTTCTATCACGACATTCAAGCTCTTGTGGGCTTTTTCATATCCCTCCCGTGATTTTTTGAACCGGACCTTTTTGAACTAAATCACAGTTTCCCGTGGAGATCTAGGCGCGGAGTCCTTTGCAATATAGGATGGTCAGTATTTGATGGAATCGTTGGTTAGGTCTATGCCCATCCTTATTTCTATGCTTTTTGCTTTTGCTTTGCTTTTTTTTTTTTTACCCAGTTTGCTCCCCCTTTTTAATCCAATGGTTAATGATAAGTTTGTGCCCCTCACTTTTTTTTTTTTCTAAGCCCAACACGCCACTGGATTCGTGTATATATAAGCCTTTCTTCATTTTTTTTAAGTGCGTTTGGTGTGTTCAGCAGACAACACAATACTAAGTAATGCACGTTTGGCATGGAATAGATAAAAATATCATCAATTCCATTCAGATGTAATGTGAAACATAAAAAACAAACCGAAACAAAAAACGACTGAAAGTTATGACAATCAGGATTGAGAATGCACTATATCATTACATTATAGGAAGTGATAAGACTTTAAAATGTGGCGGTAAGCGCTCTTCATACGACCCACATTATTTTCGACAGCCAGTCACAACAACAGCAAAAACTCTATATAGTTTTTTTTCTTCCGATGCCGTAAATATACAGAATGTAGAATATATTGAGTACACCCATTATTTTTTTTTAAAAGAAAAAGGTAAGTACTTACTTTACATGACAATCTCCTTTAACTACCCGATGTATACTTCAGTTTCAACACACACACCTATTTACAACCACACACACACCAAATAGAATAGGACCACTCCATCGAACCACACTCACTATCTTTATATATCTTCACTTTTCATCACAATCGGAGGCCATACATGGAAACACACACATAGATCATACACACACAAGAGCCCACCCACCTCCTATCTCATTGCCTAAACTGATTTTAGGATTTACAAGAGATACACTTTCTATATTTATTTACAATTCTGTAACTAAAAATAGAATCGTGTAAAATATGTTCGAACTCCGAGTTACTTAGTTCCATCATATTAGAATACCCAAAAAAAGTCACTGATCGAAAATATAGATATTATATCATCCCAGTAAAAGATAAATATATGAGAATGAGATAAGTAGTATTCGAATAGATCCAATATATATATGATACTTACCTCAATCGTTAGCTTGATGTTACTCGTTTCGGATGTCCAATATGTACTAGGGTTTATAGCTTTGTTTTGATCATACCAGACGCCCGATGTTCCTCAATGGTGAATGAATTTTTGTCGTACAATTGCTGCGACATACTATAATTAAACATTATGTAATTCATAATCACAACTACGTGTTAATTTGACCCTTGACGAAATACAGACTAAATGAATCTATTGTATACCAATTGGCACTTCAGAGACTATGAAAAAAAAATACAGAAACGGAGTCTGCATACTTTTGAGAAATGACAGCAGTGTTGGTTCAAAAGGATAAACACAAGGAAATTAAGTACGAGTTGCATCAGAAAATGTTGAAAGAGTAATAGGCAAATACAGACACACCCAATTCCAAGGGAATTAAAATAAAGGAGCATGGTGGCGATATCTCACCTTGTAAGATTTATTTTATAAAGTCTCGAATCACATTACGTACCGAAAATGGTACGTTGTGACACTAGATGAAAAAAAATAATCAAAAGTCAGCGCTAACATTTTCCGTAAGACCTAATTGCAATATATCGTAAGTCAAGTTAAATCGTCAATTAGCAATGAGCATATCTTAATTTGTAGAGAAAAGTAGTTTTGGAGACTTATTTAGACTGTTACGGCTTTACGGACGGACATATTACACTGGCATTACTTGATGATTTTTTGTTTAAGACAATAAGAATATCGAAAGTAAAATTTACATATTAGCATGCTGGTTCTAAAAGGTCTGAGTCAGTATTATAACAGCCAGTATATAACGGCTAATAAGTCAGACAAGCTAGTCTTTAAGTGTCAGTATCAAATGTACTTGAATATTGGCGTAAAAACTTCATCTCATATCATTAGAAAACTAAATCTATTATATCACTACTTGCCTCCATGATCCTGAGATTTTTTGAACATGTTGGCATTTTCTAAAGTCTAGCACAAACATGGGTCGAATTATAACCTTATCTGACCTGCCTGAAAGGTCCGTTAGTTTGAAAATCGGCGCTACGTTTTTCCCATCGCCGCAAGTCTATGCGTGATCCCTCATTTTAAAGGGCGTTGACTCTTTTACTCCCATATTTTGTTTATTTCCTCCAAATAGAACTGAACACTATCTTCTATTGGAATCATTCTAAGAAACTACATGCGACTGGTGTTTCCTGTTGCGTTGACCTGTTTTGTGCACACGGCTATCAACTTTAAAATCTAAATGAACGCATGCTCGCGCGGATGTCCTCCTGAACGGAATGGTATAATATACAATCTGAAAACCATAAATAAGTCACGAGAAGTCGCGTGGCGGACTTTGGTTTGCAGCATTGGTTGTGATCAAGAAGAAATAGTGTGGACGTGTTACGACTTTAGTTGGACATTGATGATACAATACAACTAAGACATATCAGTAATTCAACTACTGGCAACACCTTGTGACAATAAAATTACCTACAATAAAGGCACCATATATAAATTAAACAGCTTTATAATTATCATTTAGATGTAAAGAGATAATTAGTTTATATAACTTATCTCTAGGCATCACATGGAGTTCCCAAAACAAAACCTTATTTATTAAAAACTAGGCACATTATTAATTACCCACCCTTGGATCCTGCTTACTTGTCCCTCCTGAACCAAGAAAATTTATTGACCGGCATTTCATAATTTTCGTTTAAAGTATTGTCCAAAGTTGGACAGAAAAAGTGATCTCTAAATATAATTAGACAAAATCTATGTCCGAAACAATTAAAAATTTGGGGTTCGAAACCCACTCTTTAACTAACCATTGAATCACTTTGAAGAAATCGTGGCCTTTGACGGCGATCATTACCTCCTTATACGCTCAAGATCTCAAACATTCAAGTTATGGTGTCATTACCTCACGGGATCCGTTTTTTTTAGGGATTTTTGTTCTTCACTTTATGCCTTGCTATAAGTGTTACAGACCTTCAGAAAATAGCTCTTGCAAAAAACTATGTTAGATCTCAATTCTTCTTCCATCTTTATTTTGCATGTGAGTCCATATGCAGTTACACATGGTAGATATACGAGTATTAGTTAAGCATGTTTTTTGCATCAATCTCATAAAGTACTAAGTCTAAATCTGTTTAGATCAAGCTGATATTTTTCATTCATGTTACTCTCATATAGAGATACGCGATTATGAGAAAAAAATGCCAAGGTTTCAGAAGCATTGTGAATTTATTCCGAGTAATTTGCATAATTGATTTGTAAAATCAAATGTTGGAATAAAAGAATTGATAAATAATAACTTTATGATCGTCACAAATATATATAGATATTTTTGGTGTTAACTTGTACAATTTAAACAAATACCGAGAGAGCTTCAACATTCTCTTACAAGTCTTTTCCATAACATATTATTTCAGTTGATTGTTTGTTTACCCTCCATATGCTTTTATTCTAGTATTTTCTTTTTGTTTGACACTCTGCTCTAAGTCCTCTGTTTATAAACAATACGCATTCGAGAGTCACACCTGTTGGCTGGTCCTGTTGTGTTGCTGTTCCTGTTTGACTGGTCCCCTCCCACGCCTCTCTTGTCCAGTTAACTGGCGTACTGACTGTGTTCACCTCAGTGTATCCCATTATCGACGCCTTCTCTCAGTGTGGCACACACATCAGACGCCAGTTTGACGCATACGGATTGTACTGGTAGCCGACTTGTCCCGTGCCTAATAACCTCACAAGACGCGCTATGTTACCTTCCATGCTTTTCTGGAAGAGTTAGTTTTTCACGGCCCAACACTACTGAATTATTTTTGATGGAAAATCTCGAGATAGGCACACTACTTACGAGCATTATACTTTCATTATGATATTGTCCGTTCACAGATCTGCCTTTCGAACCATCTACTCTTTACCCTTCATAACCTCACATCAGATATCTCTTCGTTTACCGTACCCTTGGCTTTTTGGCTAACTCTTGTTTTTTTTTCTAATTCCTCAATCATCGTTTCAAATACATGTATGTCCTTTGCCAAAGGAGTACTTCAGCCTATATTCTTGAGCAATAGATGTTTGTACTTTCATATATTTTTCCACATTCTTCGTGACATTGCGCTAATATTTTTTGTTCGACAACGCAAATTTATTACCATATTAATTATCGTACCGTTTTCACTCTTGCTTTCTTAACGGAATGCCTACGAATACTTACATCCCTGCTATGTTCTACTACAGTCATTTCGACCCTCACTGTGTGCCAAGAACCACTATCCCGCCCCCCAGGAGCGAAAGATGACTACATAAATTTAGTTTATTTAAGGTTCGAAATGAGCGCATTATAAAGTGGTTGATATATAATTAATTGACGGCTCACTTGTTCCATCACTCTTGATCCCCCCCCGGTCCTTACCTGTCCTCCTGCCCCCTCTCCTACTTCTCTCCCCTCCTTATTGCACCCTCCCGTTCTCATTCCGCTAATCGAGTCTATGTTAAATTTGCAATTTGTGTGTTGCCTTACCATCTGCACTGGCCTAATATTCACTCCCAGCGCACCCTTACCACACCTCCCCCACTCCTTGTGTATCAACCTGGGCCGCCTCGTTGCCGCGCTTGCTGACGTCTTTTGTTGTCCTGGTGCGCCTTACCGACCCCTATGCCACGCTCTCACTAATACCTTTTTTTTTGTATACACGTGTCTTCTTACAATGGTCAACTCTAATTTCTCCCACACCCCCCCTCTCCATGGTCCCTACACCCCTTCTCACACCCCCACCCTTTCCTGGTCCTCCCTTTCTACCCCCCTCGTTCCCTGGTCCTCCTTTCTCCCCCCCCCTACTGTCTGTCTCCATCTTAAATCCAGCACACCCCTTTCTTGGCGTTCGCGACTCCTTTTCCCCCCCCCTTGCTTCCCGTTTTCCCTCTTCCAGGTCTTTGCATCATATGTTTACTCCCATTCCTACTAGCGCCGCCTCGGAGCCCCCGGTGTCCCCCTACCCTCCCCACTATCCCCTCTGCGAGCCCCCTTCACCTGCTGTTTCCGCGCGCACGTGGCCGGCAGTGTTCCCGTTACACCTGCAACTCCATCTGCTACCGGGCTTTAACTTTCGCCCGGGCTACTCCACCATTTTCCTCCTCGCGATTTCTTCTCTTTCGGTCTCCCATTCTCTTCGTCGCCTGGTTTTCATCTTTTCCGGGTTGCATCCTGCGTTAGCATCGTCCCCCCTCATTACTCCCGTTCGCCGGTGTCTTTCTTTTTGCGCTCGTCTCTCTAAGTCTTCGGCCTCTGCGCCTTCCTCCTCCCCCGCGACATCTTTCCCCTTTCTAATCTTGGCCTTCCCCCTTGGCCTTCCTGCCTTCCTTCGTGCTCTCCTGTTGTCCCTTCTTGTCGCACGTCTCCCTGGGCTCGCCCGTTTGGCCCTGTGTTCTTTAATATCATCGGTGCTTCACGTCATTTATCGTCACCGGACTCTGGCCGTTTTGCTGTGCACCGCTTGTCGCGTCCGTTTCGGATCTTCACATTTGCATGGTTTTCTCGGTTTTCTCCTCTCTGGCCGCTCGGGGCTATGCAGAGTCTTGCGTGCACCATTGCCCCTGCCCCGATATTGTGGCTCCTGCATCCGCTGTTGGACAGTCAGAACTTATCCGGGGACAACTTCATTACCCTCTGCACCGTTATGCGATCATGCTATAGATTTACTATTGAAAACCCCCGCCAATCGCGTTCACTCCAGTGGCCAGGCCCCCTTCTCCCCTTGACCACTGGTTTACATCCAGTTATTCCCCAGTTCCACCAGATACTCATAGCACCTCTTCCTTCACTATTAGACTTCTCATTGTGCTGGTCTATTGGCTCCTGTACAACTCCTATTATATCTTCGGGTAAATGATGGAATCCAAAGAATTTTAAATTTTTGAGGCAGCACCCAGAGCGAGAAAGGTGGTGAAATGTAAGAGTGTTCAGGGGCGGTCCAATGGTCGTTCCAATGGGTAGGGCGGTCCAATGTTCAGTCCAATGGTCGCGGTGGTCCAATGTTCAGGGGCAGTCCAATGGTCCGGGTGTCCATGTTATGGTCAATGGTAGCAGCGAGGTCCAATGTTGTCCATGGTCGTGGCGGTCCTATGTTCAGCTCAATGGTCCATGGGGGTCATGTTTTCAGTCTCAATGTTCAGAGAGGTCATCGTCTGAGACGGTCTGTTCAATTATCAGGGTGGTCCCAATGTTCAGACCCGGCTGTCCAATGGTCAGACAGGTCCAATGGTCAGGGGGGTCCTTCTTTCAGTCCAATGAGTCAGGGGATCCAAGTTCAAGTATGATTGAGGTCTGTAGTGATGTCATGTTCAGTTCAGGTGGCTCCAATGTTCAGGGCGTCCATGGCGGACGGTCCCAATGTTAGGGCGGTCCAATGGTCAGACGGTCCAATGTTCGGGCGGTCCCATGGTCGATTATTTCAGAATTATGAT
>CAJDSM010024830.1:18083-28534 GCA_903981925.1 Ostrea lurida | reverse complement strand
CTTAATTTTTCAACTTCTCTTTCAAAAACTGTAAGTCCAGTTGTAACGCTTGCTTCTCTGTGGTTGTATCAAAGTGATGCGTAGTGTAGTGGTTGCGGGTGCCTTGGGGCTTTAATGTCATGGCCCGTGCTCACGTCCGCTATGCTTTTTTTTCATGTGTGAATATTTTTTTTAATGTAACAATGCATACAATACATATTTTTACTTGAGATTAGGATAATGTCAATAATTAGTTTGTTCAATTCGTCTTTTAGTGTTTTAAATGTTAACGATACACGTGGGCCTTTTAGGCCTTGATCATGTATACAATGGTGTTGCATGTATTCCCTACGAGCCTGACTGTAAACATCATGGGTTCGGACTTTCACGGATGCGGCACTCGCTTGTGCTTGGAAAAAAAAAAAGAAGAAAGAAAAATAAAAAAAACTCAGTAAAAAGTCAAGTTGATTAAGCTAAAATGTCAAGTTAACATTACGTACACCACTTTGTTAATGTAGTATCTTTATGACAGTATGTATAATTCGAAATCATGCGACCTTCGGACTTTTTTTCCGTTCTGTGCAAATTTAACGGTGTGGTCACCTTATACTGAATATTCTGTACTGAATCAATTGAAAATTAAATAAATATTAATAATGAATAATGAAAATTTGAGGATAATTTTAACCAAATCAACATATAGCACTGAGAGATCGAATGAGATTGCTTAGAAGTCACGTGATGGTCAGTCTTTTTGATGCATTCATGATAATTTATAATTTCTGGAAAATGAAAGAAAGGGTTGCGAACTACAATAATTGGGAAGGGCATTTGATCCCTCAGTACTATGTTGATTTGGTAAAATTATCATCAAATTTCATATTCAATATAATATTCATTTTTTCAATTTTACCAAATCTTTAACTGTACTGAGGAACCAATGAGATTTGCAAACAAACAGTGGCAAAGTGGATATTAAGAACTGTGCTAGGGAAATCAGGAATTGATGTTAAACAGTTTTCACCTCATNAGAACTGTGCTAGGGAAATAAGGAATTGATGTTAAACAGTTTTCACCTCATAGCACTCGGGAGTGCTGCTGTTAGTGCGGCAAAACGGTGCAATGTGCCAATTGGTACAATCATCAAATCTGCTGGCTGGGCATCGAATTGTGTGTTTAGAAAATTCTATCAAAAAGACATAATTGCAGAGGAAAACATGGGAGAATAATTGTTAACAAAATGCAGAAAATGACTGCCAGAGTAGTTGACTCGTGGAAACATGTTGATGAACAATGTTACAATTGTGTCTAGTTTTGAGTTGTATAAATAGCAAACATCGAAGAATCGGACGAAGATGACGATCTTATCAGACATATAGAACAATTTTATGAACAAGACGAAAAATGTAATCTAGAGTTTTCCAAAAATATACACACGTCACAACTTAAGTATTTTTAGTATGCCTAGTAGAAAATGAAAGTAGAACCATTAATGCATACGGTGATGAATTAAAAACAACAGGCAGCATTACATTACGTAACTTTCGACTGGAAGCAAATCACGATCATCTGCCATCTTACGAAAGTGAAAATGGCGTAAGAAAAATATTTTTTTTTAAAAGGAGAAGTTAATTGTGATTTTTTGGAGCATCGTTAAATCTATTTCATTATAGTCAAGGAACTAACTGATATTTTTCCTAGCTTTTAGCTCACCTGAGCCGAAGTGCTACCTGGAGGAAAGGTGGGACCACTATTGGGGATCGAAGTTCTAAAGGCAAAGATAACGAACAGTGATCACTTGAATCTTTGCAACATCTTCTTCTCAAGACCCACTAGGCCATGGGAGTAGACATTCATATGAAAGCGCCATAATATTAGTACATGTATATTTAAAATTTTTCAAATCATGTCCCACCATCTATGGTGGGGTCACAATAGGGGATCAAGTTGGGTGTGTGTAAAAGGCAATACGAAGAAACAGAAATACCTAGGGGGGGGGGGGGGGGCACGTCATAATTTTACGGATTGATTATTTTTGTTTTTGTTGATGTTTATAATGATGATACATGTATATCCCCTATTTAAATACACTGGACTGCTTTGTCATTGAGATGCGAAGCACGTGTCAATTTTGACACTTCATTTACTACATCGGACTGGTTCTGAACTGCTCTCTGTGACCCAGTCTGCTTTGATGTACAGGATATAAAAATGACAGACTAAGCTTTTTAACAAGTTGAAAATGGCTGTACAAACTCCGCAGAGTTAGTATGTACACAAAAGATGTATCTGTCAAACTAATATTATAATGGATATGTATAAATTAAAAAAAAAAAAGGTTTGAGAAATTTTGTTGATTTATTGTTTCTTGCTTTATATATAGTTATATGATAATAATAAAAATAATAATAATGATATTGATAATTATATATTATTATATGTGTGTATAATTCAAAGATTTTTAATTTCAGCATTATTACATGTACTAATACTGAGACAAGTGAGTAACTTAGGGCAATGTCGGGAAAAGTAATTCCTAAAAAGTCTTATGCTGATGCTGTCAAAGGTAAGAAATTAAAAAAAAAATTATTTCAAAATTTAAGAAATATACATATTATTTTTTAAAAGTAATGCAAAATTAATAAGCTCCAGGTTTCATTTACAAATTTGAATATATATATATATTATATCTTTATATTATATATATATATACCATCAATATATAATATATATATCCTATATATTTTCATATATATATGTGTACGCTGTGTGTGTGATGCTCGTTACGTGTGCTCAGTGTGGTGGTGTGTGTTAAAATAATTAATAACTTTCATAGCAATAATATGTCGGTTGAAGAAAGCCGCAACCCAGGAGATCGTCGCATTAAAAGGACACCCGCGCAAGGTTACGTAAAAACTGGTCTCTGTAACTTTGCATTTCTCCACACATGACGTTGATTAAGATCTTATATTTTTTCGGGTGATCGCGTTCACCGTTTAGAAGGTAAACTCATCACATCGGCGAAGCGCTTGTCCTCAGGTTTTACCGTCTAAAATCTCGGTGATAACCTGGCATATCACCCGAAAAATATAAGAATTTATTTTCTCTCATCATTTAATTTTATATTAACACACAAAACAATGTCCATTAGACCTTATCTTGTTGTTCAAGGGTACAGTGATCGAAAATACCTCAATCTTCAAAGGTGTTTTGACCAATGAGAATGGCGCTAGGTTGATCACGTGAATAAACAATTAAATGATAATGTATTCCAATCATTTTTTTTTTTCATCTCAATATCTGTCTGTCATTTACGAGATTGAAGTCATCAAAGTCATGCTGAAGCAATTAATATTGTTCACTTAAATTGCTGAAATTTGCTATTTTGTGTGGAGCTGACTCCAGTGCAAGTACCGATTGAATAAATTGATTGTTTCATAATAATTTATTTTATTATATGATTGAATACTTCTAGCTCTCTGATCTGGCTGAGATCCATAAAGTATGAAATAATAATTCTAATATTCGCCTCACACGTGACGCCTTTCAGGTGATAATTAGGTTTTTGACTTTTGGGACCTCAGCACGCGATCGATCGATTCCCCTCCTTACAGGGGCGGGATCCCTGGTAAATCCTGCCTTACTCCGCTGTTTGTTATTTTGTCCCGGCAAGCTTTTAGAGAATCTGGGTAATTATCAAAAGTCAAATCCACCTTCAGGACATCTGTCTCCTCAAAATTATGTCCCTATCACACATACCAGAAGTAACTTCGCAGCGACTTTGATGGAGCAGGAACAAAAAATCGTCCATTTGGCGTTTGCAGTCATTATCAGTGCTTCTATTTTGTCAGGACCTCTGTTCTTCGTAGCTTCTCTGGTCAACACTTGTCTCTTGGTCTGTCATTGTTTTTCTAAATACATAATGTCAACTATATATGTACTATATATATGTTAATGTTATATATATGTACTAATCCTTCGATAAATCAAACAAACAACAAAGTTTATTTGAAACGCAAGCGCTTTCATTTCACATTTGGTGTTTGCATATTTTTTGAGATTGTTTTGAAAGTAATCTCGTCTATGGGTGCCAATTCACTAATTACGCAGTCATAAACAGTTTCGGAGGATTTAACGTTAGTTTTTATATATATTTATATCTATCCCTTATTTATATATATATATATTTTTTATATATATTATCTCTTGACATCAAATTCTGTATCGGCCGTAACATTTAGTGAGACAATCTCAAGCTGAAAACATAAATCCCTGCCTAACATAATCGCCGAATATACCGGTATTGAAAAAAATGTACGGCATACCGATTTTTTTTATAATGAATCGCAATAATTCATGTTTTAAGAATTCTTATTCAAGTTTTCTGTGGTGCAAACCTTTTGAGTCAGTTGTTGAGTTACAAGAAGAAACAGCGTTCACAAAATCTTCGCTATGTAAGCAAGGTCGAGCCTTGTTCCTGTTTACAAAGTTGCTTCGTGTTATGGTTAAAACATATCAGTGTCATCACTGTTTTCTTACTGTTTAAATGAATTCTAATTTTGACAAAAAATCTGCTTTAAATGGACCATTAGTACATATTCAATAATATGTAAAGCAATCTTAGCTGGGCTTTTTGTTTACATAACAAACTTGGCAAGTGTTGTATCTCACTTGGAAGTCAACATATAAGTTCACATGTCTTCCTGACCATCCTGAACTATCTTAGTCAACGCGTCAAATTAAAAATGACAAATCTAAAAATTTAACATTTTTGTCTGGTGTCGTGCCTCTTTAAACGTGGACTGTTAAATCAACTCTCGTCCAGTACTTCTAGTACTTTGATTCACACTTGGGCTGTACAGTTCGTGAAATCGATAGCTGCAGAACGTAGCTCTCTGAAAATTCTGACGGACCCGCCCTCGTCCAATATTTTTTATAGAGAGCTACAGTTCTGCAGCTATCAATCACGCGACGATAGTGGGACGGTGTATAGTTCACGTCATTTCCATTCCCTTCTGATTTGATATGCGGATCCCTTTATTTATCTATTCATTACTGCCATTTTTTT
Organism: Ostrea lurida; assembly: GCA_903981925.1. Classification (NCBI taxonomy): domain Eukaryota; kingdom Metazoa; phylum Mollusca; class Bivalvia; order Ostreida; family Ostreidae; genus Ostrea; species Ostrea lurida. Next base: position 23,487 of record CAJDSM010024830.1, on the reverse strand, counting down.
GTCCATCTTGAACCATTCATCCAATATTTTTTTTTAAAATAAATAAAATGATGCAATATGTCTGAATTAAACATTTCGTTCCGCAAGCCCACACGACAGCATGTGCGCTGTGGATGATTTGTTAGGGACGTGTTTTTTTATTTCATGGTCAAGACAAGATCAAGTCTACATGATCTACCTGTTAAACAGTTTTCAAATCCCCAGCTAGAAATGTTTATTTCCCAGCAAATATATATGTATTTTCTTTTTACTCCTCAAATTACATCTGTCAAAGCTTGGTCTGTCCTCTAGCTGTTCAAGAATTTCATTCACTATTATCCACTTCGCGGTCATGATCTTTTTTATTAACTGAGCCAAGTTTCGGTTCGTATGATACCTGACCACATTTCGCTGTTTTTTGTTTTGCTTTTACACCTGCATCCATCTGATTGCGTACTCTGGGAGATAGCAAGATTTAATTCAGGTTTATTCCATTTTGTGGTCATAATGGTGGTTGCGGTTTCTTTATGATGCGTGACGCATTTCGCTATATTCAAGTTTCACTCGAGATTGTGGGAAATCTCACAATCACTTATTGTCTATACGTCGCTGGGGATAGCAAGGTCCTAATTCAAGGTCAGATTGTATATCAATTTATTTCGTTCAAATTAAGTGCTTTAGGCAAGTCGACTTGATAAAATTTTATTTCAATATTTAATAATGCCTTAACCTAAAACACAATTTGTAATAATAGAGCGTGCAGTTTTGTTCTGGGAAGCTCCTGGTTTCGGGCTTTCATCTGGTCTGCGGTGGGGGGGGGGGGGGGCGGTTTAATGCTGTGATATGGATTGAAGCGTTGTTATGAGAAATGTGAATTATGGGCTGTGTTTTAACGTTATGACTTCGTTTGTTCTGTAACAGCTACGGTTAGGGGTTTTGATAGAAAAAAGATACATGCATCCCTTGAACATAGACTTGAAAATGTTGTTACTTTTTTACCTTACCTGTTACCTTTTGAACTGGAGCCTTCGTAAATATGATGTGCTCCTTCTTCAAGCCGGCCGAATCAGACCATGTACCCCAGCTTTTACAGCCGAGGAGGTGCGTCTTTTAGGCAAATTGATTCATAGGTATGCTCAGAGCTAGTGACTCATGCACTGTACTGCATTTGCGGAGCGGGCGGTGCGATGTACCCCCGTACATTCTGTGTACGGTCCTGACTTGTCCCCGGCTCAGTAACATTAAAATTTTCGTAATTTTAATCAACGGGCGACAAACCTTACAGATAAGAAATCGATAATTTTTTTTTTCCGCAAAAAAAAATAAAATAAAAATGGCTTTTTAATGAAAATTATGAAAATTTGTACAATTATGTATTAACAATGACAATACCAGTGCTCAGTGACCATGTTCAAATTTCTATTAGGCGAACCAAAATGCTTACATGCAATATTTACACTAAAAATTGGCACTTATAGGATCAAATTTTTTATTTCTTTTTTTTTGTTTTTTTTTTTTGGCATAAAGAGTGGGTCACGACTATTTTTTTACCGATATGAAAAGACAGTAAATAACGTTTATCATGTTTAAAAAAAACAGTGGTACGAGATCCACTCTATGAAAAAAGTTTAGTTTTTCTGTCTTAATTTTTCAACTTCTCTTTCCTCGTAAGTACAGTTTGTAACGCTTGCTTCTCTGTGGTTGTATCAAAGTGATGCGTAGTGTAGTGGTTGCGGGTGCCTTGGGGCTTTAATGTCATGGCCCGTGCTCACGTCCGCTATGCTTTTTTTTCATGTGTGAATATTTTTTTTAATGTAACAATGCATACAATACATATTTTTACTTGAGATTAGGATAATGTCAATAATTAGTTTGTTCAATTCGTCTTTTAGTGTTTTAAATGTTAACGATACACGTGGGCCTTTTAGGCCTTGATCATGTATACAATGGTGTTGCATGTATTCCCTACGAGCCTGACTGTAAACATCATGGGTTCGGACTTTCACGGATGCGGCACTCGCTTGTGCTTGGAAAAAAAAAAAGAAGAAAGAAAAATAAAAAAAACTCAGTAAAAAGTCAAGTTGATTAAGCTAAAATGTCAAGTTAACATTACGTACACCACTTTGTTAATGTAGTATCTTTATGACAGTATGTATAATTCGAAATCATGCGACCTTCGGACTTTTTTTCCGTTCTGTGCAAATTTAACGGTGTGGTCACCTTATACTGAATATTCTGTACTGAATCAATTGAAAATTAAATAAATATTAATAATGAATAATGAAAATTTGAGGATAATTTTAACCAAATCAACAATATAGCACTGAGAGATCGGAATGAGATTGCTTAGAAGTCCACGTGATTGGTCCGAGTCTTTGATGCATTCATAATTTCTGAAAATGAAAGAAAGGGTTGCGATACAATAATTGAGAAGGGGCATTTGATCCCTAACTATATGTTGATTTGGTAAAAATTATCAATCAAATTTCATATTCAATATAATAATTCATTTTTTCAATTTTACCAAATCTTTAACTGTATCTGGAGAACCAATTGAGATTTTGCAAACAAACAGTGGGCAAAGTGGATTTTAGAGAACTGTGCTAGGAAATCAGGGAAATTGATGTTAAATCAAGTTTTTCACGCTATAGCACTGGGAGTGCTGCTGTTAGTGCGGCAAAAACGGTGCAATGTGCCAAATTGGTACATATCCTCAATCTGCCTGGCTGGGCATCGAATTGTGTGTTTACGAAATTTTTATGGCAGAAAGACATAGTTGCATGAGGAAAACATTGGGAGAAAAAATTGTTAACAAAAATGCAAGAAATGACTGCCAGAGTAGTTGCTCGTGGAAACATGTTGATGAACAATGTTACAAATTGTGGTCCTAGTTTTGAGTTGTATATAATAAGCAAACATCGAAAGAATCGGACGAAGATGACGATCTTATCAGACAGTATCAGAACAATTTTATGGAAACAAGACGAAAAATGTAATCTAGAGTTTTCCAAAAATATACACACGTCACAACTTAAGTTTTTAGTATGCCTAGTAGAAAATGAAAGTAGAACCCTAATGCATACGGGATGAATTAAAAACAAACAGGCAGCATTACATTACGTAACTTTCGACTGGAAAGCAAAATTCACGATCATTCTGCCATCTTACGAAGTGAAAAATGGCGTAAGAAAATATTTTTTTTAAAAAAGGAGAAGTTAATTGTGATTTTTTGGAGGCATTCGCGTTTAATCTAAATTCATTATAGTCAAGGAACTAAGAACGATATTTTCCTAGCTTTTAGCTCACTGAGCCGAAGTGCTACCTGGAGGAAAGGTGGCGACCAACTATTGGGATCGAAGTTCTAAAGGAAAGATACGAACAGTGATCACTTGAATCTTTGCAACATCTTCTTCTCAAGAACCCACTAGGCCATGGGAGTATACATTCAATATGAAAGGCCAATAATATTAGTAAATGTATATTTAAAATTTTTCAAAATCAATGTCGCCACCATTCTATGGTGGGGTCACAATAGGGGGATCAAGTTGGGTGTGTGTAAAAGGCAATACGAAGAAACAGAGATACAGGGGGGGGGGGGGCACTTCTGAATTTTATCGATTGATGATTTTTGTTTTTGTTGATGTTTATAATGATGATACATGTATATCCCCTATTTAAAATACACTGGACTGCTTTGTCTTGAGATGCGAAGCACGTGTCAATTTTGACACTTCATTTACTACATGGACTGGCTCTGAACTGCTCTCTTGTGACCCCAGTTGCTTTGATGTACACGGATATCAAAAGATGACAGACTAAGCTTTTTAACCCAAGTTGAAAATGGCTGTACAAAAACTCCGCAGAGTTAGTAGTACACAAAAGAATGTTCTGATCCAAACTAATATTATAAGTTTTATAATTAAAAAAGGTTTGAGTTCTTTGTGTTATGTTTCTTGCTTTATTAATCGCTTTTCTGCTTTCAAACAATAATAATAAATGTTGACTTATCCTTTATATATAAGCCTGGTTAATCTCACAGATTCTATTTTGGAACCATCTCCATTACATTGTACTAATACTGCGACAAGTGCTACTTAGGGGCATGCGGGAAAAGTAATTCCTAAAGACGATTAAGCTGATGCACGCTACAAGCCCAAATTAAAAAAAAATTATTTCAAAAATTTAAGAAATATACATATTCTTTTTTAAAAAAAGTAATGCCAAAATTAATAAGCTCCAGGTTCTTTATTGTAATAATTTGATATATATATATATATTTTATATTATATATATATAAATATATATTTATATATTATATTCATATTATTACTCATATATATAATGTATACTTTGTGTGTGTGATGCTCGTACGGTGGTGTAGTGTGGTGTGTGTGTGTGGTAAGTGATAATTAATATTTTCCATAGACATGTATTGTCGGTGAAGAAAGCAACCCCAGGAGATAGCGCTATTAAAGGACCCGCGAAGGTTACGTAAAAACTGGTCTCTGTAACTTTGCATTCTCCACACTGAGCGTTGATTAAGATTTATATTTTTTCGGGTGATGGTCGTATACGTTTAGAGGTAAATCATCAATCGGCGGAAGCGCTTGCAGAGTTTTACCGTCTAAAATCTCGGTGATACCTGCATATCACCCGAAAAATATTAAGATTTATTTTCTCCAATCATTTAAATTTTATATTACACAACAAAACAAATGTCCATCTAGACCTTATCTTGTTGTTCAAGGTACGTGATCGAAAATCACCTCAATTCTTCAAAAGGTGTTGTTGACCAATGAGAATGGCGCTAGCGTGATCACGTGAATTAAACAATTAAATGATAATGTGATTCCTCATTTTTTTTTTTCATCTGCAAATATCTGTCCATGTCATTTACGAGATTGAAGTATCAAGTCATGCTGAGCAATTTAATATTGTTCACTTTTTTGCGTGAAATTTGCTATTTTGGTGTGGAGCTGACCTCCAATGCATAGTATACCGATTTGAATTAAATTGATTGTTTCATAATATTTATTTTAATTTATTTGAATTGAAATACTTCTAGCTCTCTGATTGGCTGAGAATCCATAAAGTATGAAATAATAATTTCTAATATTCAGCCTCACACGTGACCCTTTCAGGTGAATATTAGGATTTTTGACTTTTGGACCTCAGCAGAATTGCCGCGATCGATCGATTCCCCTCACTTCACATTAAAAGCTAGAACAAACAGAGGCGGTTTTTTTTTAATAATCATTTAATCAATAATAAAACAATTAGTTGTGCTTTATGTCAATAGATGAATTTAGACACTTGACGGAAATATTTCAGCTGCTTTCGGGCTTCGGTGCAATATTATACTTCTCAGGTGTAAATTATTCGTATTGACCTCAAAACAGCCAAATAATTGTATAATAATAATACA
>CAJDSM010024830.1:0-18058 GCA_903981925.1 Ostrea lurida | reverse complement strand
AATACACCGTTACATTTTTCATAAAAAAGAGGTCACATCTTTTTCAAGACGAAAGAAGGTATGAACGATTTTGAAGATGTACCTAAATTATTCTTTATTTTATTTTCCTTTAGGTGCAATTTCTATCCTGCGAATGAAACTATTCGGAACTGGTAAATCGATGATCGACGTAAGGCGCAAATGTTGGTGTCTTTTTCGTTGTATTGGAAAACTAGATGGCGACATCTAAAGAATTAATTTATGCGATATTTAATGTAAAATGTTAAAATCAAATTTTTTTTAATGAGAAAGTGTGCCCCCCCCCCCCCAGTTTTTGCACGATAACTGAAAAACTATTTCATTAGTCAGAATGAAACGTTGGAAAAATGTATATCTCAATAGAGGCAAGCTTCCGTTCGATTTCCAATTCCGTGTTATAAAAAAAAGGGTGTTACAACTTAAAGATATTTGCAGCCAGCTTAGGCCTAAAAATTACCTATGTATCCGCTATCATATTGAAAATAAAAAGGGTCGATAGTTAGGTGTGGATTTTTTTTTTGGGGGGGGGGGGGGTAAGGGATAAGGGATCTAGAATTATTAAGATAAATTATGAATGCATATACATTTGTATGTTTTCTTTTTGTAAGTACCTATTATGTTTAGTTTTGCTATGTAGAACCAGACAATAAAGACATAATCCATGAAACAAACCACCATGAAATAACTTTATAAAGTTGTCATGCAAATCAAAACAGAATTATTTTGCCAGTGTCCGCGTTTCAAGTTACACGTAGGTATGTTACTGTTGAGAAATGGGCACTGAACTCCTTGACCCTACAAATACTTTTTTAAGATCAGTATAATCATAAACATGTACACTATGTAGAATAATGATTTGTTATAATATATATATTTTTTTAATTACCGCGCAGTTACAACTTACATTGCTCTAACTGGGCGTGTATCTTTCGACTTTGGCACTTTTCCTTTAGCCAAATGTCGTATTTGTAAGCACAGAGTTTCATTTGGTATGAGTGACACACAGCGACTTGTTAACACATTCTCATAAAGGAAAATGAAGTGCAGTGAACCTAACCACGGCCATCCAATAAAATGCTAGTTTAAAGTACAAAAATGTGTTCCAAAATGGCGAATTGTTGAAGTACTAACCGTAATTTGTCGAATTACGCAGTTATGTACAATACGCATTCCCCATTTTGGACCTGAAATTGGAAGAGACCCCTTAAGACCCCACGCTATTTTTCTTTTGAAAAGAGAAACATTGTGGATCGTCACCACCCTTGGTTAGCGAAGATGCCCCCCCCCCCCCTACACACATACCCACACACACTGCAGTTCGTGTGTATAATTCGCAGCAATAAAAATATTGCCTAAATACACTTGGCGATAATTTTCGCCAAATATTTCTGCAGAAATAATAAATTCTAAACAATCAACACAAGAATTTGCAAAATGCGCAGCTAATGACGCCTTGACTTTCAATGTCACAGGCAATCATGATAATTTCAGCAGAGCACGAGATTTCGCAGCATGACAACTGACTCGATATTTCCTTTGTAGTTAAAACTAGCTAGAAACAGTCGATGTTACAAAAATAAAATCAAGTTCAAGTTCAAGTTAAATTTATTTGCTCAAACCATATAATGGTACATGAAGAACATAAAAATGAATACAAATATTCTTATGTCAGAGGTATATAGTATATCCAAAGTACAACATATACAAAGTATATTTTAATGAGAGAAAGAGAGAGAATCTTTTTTTTTTTAAGAAAAAGTCCTGAAAAGCATGGAGGACTAACTATACAACAGCATAGAGATAAATAAACTGATTTTGTAATGTAGTACAGCTAGCTGACGACATAAGTTCTCTAAATTTCATAACATTTAGTGATGAATGTTCAGTGATCTAGCATTTAAATATTTCATTCTTAAATTCGTTGATTGTTTGCATTCCAGGAGGTAATGAAATTCGTCAGCAATGTGCTCCACGTTACATAATTTACAAACTAAATCAAAGTATGAAAGTAGGTTAGTATGGTGTACTCAGCAGGCCACCGGTGAAAGTGAGAATTATAATGACCCTCTTAATTGTATTTTTTTTAAAGTGCCGTAATTATTTAGAGGTTCATTTGTAAAATACTCCAGAGAATTGACAAATTTATTTACACCCTCTGGAATTTTGTGGCTTAAAGGTGGATGAAACATAGAAAAACGTACACGATACGTAGAAATGCGTAATAAAAACGTAGCTGATGCGTAGAGAAAAGTGAAGGATTTTATATGTTACGTAGGAAAAACGTAATTAATCGTGGGAAGACGTAGTGGACCTTGTTTCAAACCTACTAAAACTTAACTATACGGGAGTAAGGTACATGAAGTCGATATGGGATAAAACGTAGTCTATACGTGATGAAACGTACAAATAGTGATAAAACGTATACAATCCTAATAAAATGGTAACATAATGGCTAATAAAACGGGATAATCCCTAGCACTACGTAGTAAAAACGTAAACAAACGTAGGGAAACCTAGTAAAAACCTAGTAAAACGTACCAACAATTTAAAACGGCGCAAGTTTGTCACGAAACGTGGCGTTTTCAAACGTAGTGAAACCTAGACACCGAAACGTGACAGTGGACTGTCTCTACGCATCAAGCTCGCATTCATTACGCATTTCTACATATCGTGTATGTTTCTGTACGTTTTTCTCTGTGTTTCATTTACGTTTCATTTTTTGCCCACGTTTCTATTGTGCAGACCAATATAAACGGAATCGATGAAGGATTGATCTACGTATAGCCACGTATATAGCCGTTTCATTTACGCATCGATACGTTTTCCTACTGTATAGCGGTGCTGCTACGTTTTTTAAAACGTAGTAAAACGGGATGCCCGAAACGTGACAGTGGAACTGGGGCCTTTAGCGCCCATCCTAACTGTCACATTTCGGCGTCTACGTTTCACTACGTTTGAAAATGCCACATCTCGTGAGAAATTTGCGCCGTTTTAAATTGTTGCGCGTTTCAATTACGCATCGATACGTTTTCCTACGTGTATAGCGGTTGTGCTACGTTTTTAAAACGTAGTAAAACGGGATGCCCGAAACGTGACAGTGTGACTGGGGCTTTACGAGGTCAGTTGGTGAGAGGGTGTATTTCATGAAATGTATAATGTGTTGAAGGCCTACATGTGTTTACATCACATCTTTCTTAAGAAAAAAAAAACCCAAAACCGACAAAAAGAAAGAAGAAAAAAAACCATCCCCAAAAACCCTATTCTGACAGTTAGTACACCCGTAAATGTAATGCTATCTATAACAGTTAACGTGATAATTGCCTTTTCCTCCATCACAACCTTTGTTTTCTCGTGAAGGTCGCATATTACGTCACACATAACGGCGCGTAAAATACGGAGAAAATATACATATAACAGTTTTTGAATTTCTTTACTCTCAAACTTGAAAACCATTCAAAATATTTTTAAAGTCATTTTAGGCAGACAAAAATAAAAAAATAAATAAATAAAAATGTAATTGTGCAATAAAAATCAAAGTTTTAAATTAAAAACATACATGTATGATGCGTCCTTTAATTCTGGTAGGAAATCAATTTTCTATGTTTTAGACGCCAGGGTCATTTGAATGATGTAAAGGCAAAGATAACGAACAGTGATCAATCTCGTAAGTCCTAAATATAATACAAAAACAAGAGTTGGGCAATCACGGACCCCTGGACGCACCAGAGGTGGGATCAGGGGCCTAGGAGGAGTGAGCATCCCCTGTTGACCGGTCACACCCGCCGTGAGCCCATAGTCTTGATCAGGTAAACGGAACAGTCCGTAGTCAAATCGGTGTGTGAAAAACGGCTTAACAATGGTTATGAAACACATCAGACAGCATGTGACTCAATGATAGGTCATATTGGTAAACTAAATTGTTATAACGACCATAGAATTTACGAAATGCTGCCTTTAAACGTGACTGTTGAAACCCCTGCAACAACATCTTGTCTGTAAGTAGCTTGCCTCGATTCAAAAACTGATTATACACAGAACAAGCTCTTGCGTATCGAATAAGTTGAGAGACATACACACCATATACAGGTGAATGAATTTTTAATTCGGTGCACATTCCGACGCGCACGGAAGAACGTACACATGTATATTCTCTACTTATCAACAATGACACACCGAATCTAAATGCGTGTTATATATGTCAGTTTTGGTTTTGTTTTTATTTTGGTATGATAAAACAATTGATCACCCGGGATCAGTTCATTATAAAAAGCGAACCCTTGACTTTATCGACTCGTTCATTTAACCGTGGCCACTGCACGACCCATGCAGGTCGCGTCAAGTCACCTCGTAGACGTGATAGCGAGTGATTAAAGTCACCTCGTGGACGTGACGGCGGGTGAATTAAAGTCACCTTTGGACGTGATGCGCGGGTGATTAAAGTCACCTCTTGGACGTGACGGCGGTGATTAAAGTCACCTCGTGGACGTGACGGCGGGTGATTAAAGTCACCTCTTGGATTTGTTGAATCTGGGCGGCGTGATTAAAGTCACTCTGTGGACGTGAAGAGGCGTGATTAAGTCACTCTCGTGGACGTGATGACGGGTGATTAAAGTCACCTCGTGGACGTGATGACGGGTGATTAAAGTCCACCTCGTGGACAGTGATGGCGGGCCGATATTAATTGTATAGGCAATCGATTTATGCATTACAGAACTGCCTGTGTATTAAGGTACACTTTTATCTTCAACTTTTTTTCAGTACATCACCATGGAAAGAGTTCAGCCCGACATCAACACAGCTCGTTCAATGATACCACTGTTTAATGCATCAGATCCAATGCCACTTCAGATCCAGACTGGTCTGACACACCTGGAAAATATGCTTGATAAAATAGAACATTCACAAATAGGAACAACTTTGGACTTTGGTGTATATTGTGAAAATGAAATAGCTCCTTGCTGCACTAAATTGCAGGGTTGCTTTCAAACTGTCACGACTTGCGCTGAAAATATGAACAAAAAGTATGCAGAAAAGATGGAAATGCTAATATATCAAAAAAGCCAAGCCGGGGAAAAACTGCGCACTGTTATATTGGAACAAAAACTCAACGAAACAAAAATATCAAATTGTAAAGACCAGATAAATGAAGCAAAAAAAGCAAAACAAATATCTGTAAATGACATTGAAGATGCAGATAAAAATATACGCAGACTGGAGGCTGAAATTGAGGAAGCTGAAACCCAGCAGATCGTTGCTGGTAGTGTTGCTGGCGCTGCAACGGTTCTTAGTTTGTTATTTCCCCCGGCAATACCAGTAGTATTAGCCTCAGGCGCAGGAGTAGTGGGCGGGATCATTGGACTGGAAAAAAAGAAAGAAGAGTTTGCAGATCAAAAACGACAGGAAAAGGCAAATCTTGATAAATTAGAAGCAAGTGTGAAATTAAAAAACATGGAACTAAAATCCATACAGAAAGAAAGGGAAAACCTGCAACAGAAAATTTGCGAGCAAAAGCAAAGCATACACGATCTAAACAATGAAATATCTACATTGAAGCTACAAATGAATATCACAGTTGATGTTTGCAAATAGCAAGGAATGTGTGTAGATCAGTCAACAGCGTATCTGTAGCCGTGAATGTTTTGAAGCTAGAACCACTAATGCATATGCACTGGAGCCTCTTATCCTCTTATGGAATTAAACACAAACTTACATCAGCTTTTCAGATCCTTACCACAACCGTGCAGAGATAAAATTGAAAGTACAATGACACAGATAGAGAGCAAACAGAAAATGATTAAGGCAATCACATTCAGTGAATCAACTGAATTTTTTTTCTAGACGCAATTACATAACAAATCAAGAATGCGTACAACAAAAAAGACATAATTTATCGTCTTTGTGGAGATCAACGATAGTGCAGCGCAACAGCAGTACTTTTGTAATCTTAATAAAGTAAACTGTCTACAAAGAATGCCTGTATGGTCCCAACTTGTTCAACAATCCTTACAGAAATGCACTGCTGCGAAATCCATCCTCATACACACAGCAGATGATTCCAGACTCTGAAAATAGAATAGAAAGAACCCTATCATATTGCCACAGTGCTGATTTCTATGTACCGGCATTTGCTGCCAGTGGAATCATATCCGTTACAGCTTTCGAACACATGCAATTGCTTACAAGTGTATTCAAATGCTTTCCGGCATTCATTGCTCTCTGAGAAAACAAGCAGTCCAACATTTGTCCAATTTTGCTCTGAAACCGAGTTACACTGGCCAAATCTAAGGTTTCGTTTCCGTGTTTACTAGCGTGACAATGTCCCTTGTAGATACATGTATTAGTCATGGACTCAAATTGAGTCCTTTTAAGGAGTGCCTTGAAATTCATCCCATTTATAGTGCATTCTATTTAGTACCTATTCAATAACGCAATTCTTCTCTCAAGGCAATATCAGACGAATTTGAATGCATGCATTTTCTACAAAAGACATTCAAATTCCATTATGTGCCGTCAACCCCATCCCAACCCCAATAAAATATTGTATGTTCTCCTGATTTTGATCTGTTTAACCTCTTTCATTTTGTATACAAACGATGTGTAAATATATGATTATGCCATTCAATGATTTATGTGAAATAAAATGAGTTCTCAACTGGTACCTATTTTTCTTTGTGTAAATGCAAAAATTACAAACAGGGATCAATCTCGTAAGTCCTAAATAGAATACAAAAACAAGAGTTGGGCAAACACGGACCCCTTGACACATCAGAGGAGTAGGCATCCCCTGTTGACCGGTCTCACCCGCTGTGAGCCCATATTCTTGATCAGGTAAACGGAGTGCTCAATCCGTACGTAGTCAAATCAGTGTGTGAAAAACAGCTTTATAATGGCTATGAAACAAATCAGACAGCATTGGTAGGTTATACTGATAAACTAAATTGTTATAACGACCATATGATTTACGCAATGCTGCCTTTAAACGTGACTGTTGAAACCCTTGCAACAACAACTTGTTTTTAAGTAGCCTGTGTACATCATAGAAAGTTTAGTACTTAAGGTAGCCCACTACACTAAAGCTTGTACTCTTTATAACACAACGTCACAAGATGGCGATTTAAATAGTTTGTGAAATAACTTGTTTCGATCTAGTTGATTGTATGACTTCATAGCTCAGTAGGTATAGCATCGGTTTGGTAAACCGCAAGTCCCGAGTTCGAATCCGCTAGGGAATTTTGTTCATATTTATTGCGAGAAATTTTTGAAAATCATGATTTTTGTATTCAAATTTCATATTTTCCACCTTTTTCACATGTATAATTATTATATATCATCATATCTTTCATAATTAAATCATATGGTGCTGTTTGAGAAACTTTTCCCAGATGTAGTGGGCCACCTTAATCCGTAAAAAGCTCTAATTATTGTGTTTTTATATAAATGGAACTCAGCAGGACACACTCATTATCCTGGAGACATACATACAATCTCTATATTGCATATTTTGAAATGACGCACATTTGATAATTTTCTTTTTAGTCTGGCTGGGTGATGATTTTACATCATAAATATTTACTGTTTTTGCTACGTTTCAAAAAAAGATTTCTCTATGGGCACAACCATGTAAGTATACCAAACTTTCATAGATATACCATCTTTTAGTGTAAATTCAAAATACTAGTAAAATGTAATACAAAGATGTGGCCAAGTTAATTTTTAACATTTGTTGTCAAAATTATGTCAAAAACAGTAAATTTTATGAAATCCGGATTATTACTCTGGTTTTGGCCTCTATATTTACATGACGCACGTGCATTTTCTGAAACAAAAGTAATTTCCATACACAGGAGTTCTTGAACAATTTTTTTGACCAATAAAATATAAGATAACATAACTTTAATTTTTGCCGTGCGGACAGGGCCGATGTGTCATGTTTACCGTACCCAGCCCTTTGTCTAAATGCGCATCTGGTGCATAAATATGATACCGTATAAGATTAAAATAAACCTAAATAAAATTTTGATCTGAACAAACCAGACTCTACTCCATATCAGATGTTCTCACATTTTCGCCAGTGTGAGACCGACTTTACCCATGTGAGACAGCCATGTGATATTTTTCGATCTCCCACTGCTGCGACATCATTTCATTGTGACGTCATATACGTTACACAGTGAAGGAAACTTTTTGTATTGTTTCGATTAAAATTTCAAATTTGAATAGCTTCTGACAGACAGTCTTGAGTTTTTTAGTTTACACTTTCAGTGTAAACCATTTTTGGGTATGCTCTTCTGCCTGTCTAATTAGTTTTTGTTTTAAAGTTTAAATAAAGATATTGATAATTGTAAATTTCATCAAAGCTCCCGAGTTTACGCGCTAATTAGTGAATAAAATGTAGAAAAAATAAATCCTTCATTATTTACTCGTGTGGGATAGAAATCCCACCTTGGGAACAAGATTTGCTGTCTAGGACTCGGCAAAACCTCGCCCTAGACTGCGAATCTTGTCCCTCTCGGTGGAATTTCCTATCCACACTCGTACTAATGAAGGATTCTATTAATCACATCAGGGAGCTCTCAGGTAAATATCCACTGTTCTTGAGAAGAAATTTTTAAGATGATTTCCCCCTATATATTCACATCAATTGATCACTATTCGTTATCTTTGCCTTTACACGTAAAACTTTATAGCAAGCCAAGCGAACAAATCTAACGACATTATCTACTTGTAGGTCGTATCATAAAGGTTTACATTTTTTCAGTAACAAACATGACTGTGCTTTTTAGTTTACCTTATCCGATGGTTCAAGTGAGCTTCTCTGATCGCCTTTTGTCTGTTGTCTGTCCGTCTGTCTGTCTGTTAACTTTTCACATTTACTCTTCTCCAAAACCACTGGGCCAAATTCAATGAAAGTTAGTACACATCATTCTTGAGTGAAATGGATTCAAGGTTGTTCAAATGAAGGACCAGGCGTCAATCAAAGGGAATATGATGACAAAATTGGGAAAAACATATAATTTATACAAATCAAGATACTTGAACGCACGACAAAGAGACAAAAGCCCAACGAACGTAAATATTCGTTGGTTGGCGCCTCATGACGGAATTACGAAAGCACGGAAGATACCATTTTCCATCTTAAGAACGAAAACAATGTATACAAAGATATTCCTTTTGTTTCATTACGTATAATCCACGCAATCATAACGTCTACATGTAAAGGCAAAGATAACGAACAGTGATCAATCTCGTAAGTCCTAAATATAATACAAAAACAAGAGTTGGGCAATCACGGACCCCTGGACACACCAGCGGTGGGATCAGGTGCCTAGGAGGAGTAAGCATCCCCTGTTGACCGGCCACACCCGCCGTGACAGCAAAATTATTTCCAATATTAGATCTCAAAAATCAATAAAAATAAAATATTTCACCTTAAAAATAGCAGAAGCCAGGCTCCCATTCTGAAGAAGATTCTACTGCATGCCTGATTTACATACAGTGTAACAAAATTCTACCTCCGCGATAGGATTGAGAAAATCAATGTTGCAAGATAGGTAACTGCAGATCTGATCTGTCCCGATGTTTTTTTCAGTTACGGTACAGGTAATTTGAACTAATTTCCAGTGGACAATGACTAAACTAAAGCTATTTGATGTGTTATAGAATTCCATTGTTTAATTATCATTAAAATGGCTCATTGTAAATTCAGCTAGTATTTTTTTTTTTATCTTTTATTTCATTCAGCTAGTGACTATATATGAAGGATGTAAATAAACATGCAATTTTAAATGACGACGATGAAGATGTTTGAATACACTTTTCTAAAAGGAAGAAAGATTATGGGCTAACTCTGAAGACGAAAATCTATTCCGTCACATCTACAATACCAATAACACTTAAAACAGGGAGTATATATGGATTATTTAAATGTTCTATTTCTTTTATACATTCTATCTTAATAAGATTCTGTTTATCCCCACGTTACATTGCATGGAATTTTATTCACAAAGACTGAATAACATTCCTACTTTAATATTCAACAAAAACTTTAAGATATGATGACTTGAATATTCCCTTGATAAGAAATCAGTGCTTGTTAATTGAAAAAAAAGTTTATAGTTATAAAACTAAGGGAGCCTGTTGAGACCAGTAGATAGACAAATATTTTCATTGGGTTTAAAGGGACATTGATACATTTGAGCTAAATTTTATAGTTTTATTGTTGATGCTGAAAATGCTAAATCAAATTATTTCTAGGGGTCAGCAAAAATTTGAAAGTAAGTTGTTGATATGAAATGTGAGAAACAGTAGGAGCTGTTTAATTGTGTTTAGAATGAACTTATAATTTGAAAAAAAAAATCTGCCTTATATAGAACGTTTAGTTGCATATTCAATATATGTAAGCAAACACATGGCTTGGGCCTTATTTACATAGTGAAAAATTGTAAGTGTTGTATCTCACTTGAAAGTCAACAGATGACGTTAAAATTTTTCCTGACCATTAGAAATACCTTAGTCAAGCATTGTAAACATTAAAATTGGCAATCTAAGATTTGAACATTTTTAGTTCAAATCGTGTCCATGCCCCTTTAATCCAAATAATTATTGCGCGAAATTATTGCGTTTAAACACAAATAAAGATTGTATCAACTCATAGCAACTAGTCTTCTTCTCAAATCACGTTCATTCTATAATTTTCACATTATGATTTGTGAGACCAGACTCGCCATATCTTGCAAATATAATGTAAATTCAATGGTTTATTCACGTAAGGTGAAATGGAGTCAAAGGAAACACAATGTATTTTGGCTTGTTGTACGAACGATGTCTATGACTACGTTTACGTCTAGGTGTATCGGCAAAAAGTCACATTACATTTTCGTTGTACATGTTAAATTGGGGACTGGGATTATTCCCTATGCTTCCAATATTGCATTTGCACCCATATGGAAAAGCAGTGCCTAGTTTTCTAATCCGGTATTCTTCTCGTTGCCCACGGAAAGGAGTACTTAATGTTGGACTATAGGTGTGATGATATATTTTTTTCTATAATTCTCACTGTCATTGATAAGATGGAATCATCGGGGGAGTTGAAATGTTTATAGAGAAGATGATGACCCTAGTTATTAATCTCAAATATATGGCCCAACATGCATATTTATTTAAAAATCCCTTGATTTATCCGACATAGTATCATATGAGGCTACATGGATTACATTCCATTCCGTAGACAACAATTAACGATTTGCACGTTATATTTGAAAGGTGATACCACCAGAAGCGACGCATGCTCTGTGATTTAATTTCTTTTCAAATTACCCAATAATTTGCATTATACAATTCTTAGACTAATATTTTTAGGTTTTAATATTATTATTTGCATTGCATTTTCATGAGTATTTTCCCCTTCATGTTTGTAGTGGATGGTGCTATTTTGTCCAATGCTTGACTATTTTGAGTAAAGCAGTAGAAGTTGTAACTGACGGAAAATAATTTGTAAAATAAAAACAAGCTAATAGAGTGATATATCAATGATGAGAATACGTCACTGAATTTGAGTTGATTTGAAGCAATAAACGAGTCAAATCTGCAGAAAATGTCGATTCATGAATCATTGTCGTCCTGTCAATAATTCTTGTTCGTAATCTCCGATTCAATTATCTCATAGTTCATAGGTTCGGAGTATAGCGGAAGAGAGATAGATGTCATACACCTGTCGGATCAACATGCCAATTGCAAATAAAATTCTGAATCAAAATCTTATTTGAATGACACACATTCGTAATACAGTCCCTGAAACTATCTTCTTTACCACACGCACGGTGACTGGACGCAGATTGAACGGTGAGCGCACGCTGAACGCAATTTATGAATTTTTTAATTCGGTCACATGTCCGACGCGCACGAAGAACGTACCATGTTATATTCTCTACTTATCAAACAATGACAACACCGAATCTAAATGCGTGTTATTATGTCAGGTTTTGGTTTTGTTTTTATTTTGGTATGAAAACAAGTTGATCACCCGGGAATCAGTTCAATTAATAAAAAGCGAACCCTTGACTTTATCGACTCGTTATTTACCGTGGCCACTGCAAATCACCCATGCAGGTCGCGTCAAGTCACCTCGTAGACGTGATAGCGAGTGATTAAAGTCACCTCGGGACGTGACGGCGGGTTGATTAAAGTCAACCTCTTGGACGTGTGGCGGGTGATTAAAAGTCACCTCTTGGACGTGACGCGGTGATTAAAGTCACCCGTGGACGTGACGGCGGGGTGATTAAAGTCACCTCTTGGACGTGATGGCGGGTGATTAAAGTCACCTCTTGGACGTGACGGCGGTGATTAAAGTCACCTCGTGGACGTGATGACGGGTGATTAAAGTCACCTCGTGACGTGAATAGACGGGTGATTAAAGTTCACTCGTGGACGTGATGGCGGGTTGTTTAATGTTATAAGCAATGATTTTGTTTAAAGACTGTATATATTAATACATTTTATCTTCAACTTTTTTTCAGTTACATCACCATGGGAAAGAGTTTCAGCCCGACATCAAAACAGCTCGTTCAATGATTACCAACTGTTCAATGCATCAGATCCAATGCCACTCAGATCCAGACTGGTCTGACACCACCTGGGAAGAATATGCTTTGATAAAATAGAACATTCACAAATAGGAACAACTTTGGACTTTGCGTGTATATTGTGAAAAATGAAATAGCCCTTGCTGCCTAATGCAGGGTTGCTTTCAAACTGTCACGACTTGCGCTGAAAATATGAACAAAAAGTCATGCAGACAAGATGAATGCTAATATACAAAAAAGCCAAAGCCGGGGAAAAACTGCGCACTGTTATATTGGAACAAAAACTCAACGAAACAAAAAATAATCAAATTGTAAGACCAGATAAATGAAGCAAAAAAAGCAAAACAAATATCTGTAAATGACATTGAAGATGCAGATAAAAATATACGCAGACTGGAAGGCTGAAATTGAGGAAGCTGAAAAACCCAGCAGATTCGTTTTGCTGGTAGGTGTTTCGGCGCTGCAACGGTTCTTAGTTTGTTATTTCCCCCCGGACAATACCAGTAGTATTAGCCTCAGGCGCAGGAGTAGTGGCGGGATCATTGGACTGCGAAAAAAAGAAGAGACGAGTTTGCCAATCAAAAACGACAGGAAAGGCAAATCTTGATAAATTAGAAGCAAGTGTGAAATTAAAAAACATGGAACTAAAATCCATACAGAAAGAAGGGAAAACCTTGCACAAGAAAATTTGCGAGCAAAAGCAAAGCATACACGATCTAAACAATGAAATATCTACATTGAAGCTACAAATGAATATCACAGTTGATGTTTTGCAAAATACGCAAGGAATGTGGTTAGATACAGTCAACAGCGTATCTGTAGCCGTGAATGTTTTGAAGCTAGAACCACTAATGCATATGCACTGGAGCCTCTTATGATTCCTCTTATGGAATTAAACACAAAACTTACAATCATCGCTTTCAGATCCTTACCACAACGTGCAGAGATAAATTGAAAGTACAATGACAAACAGATAGAGAGCAAACAGAAAATGATTAAGGCAATCACATCAGTGATCAACTGAATTTTTTTTCCTAGACGGCAATTACATAAACAAATCAAAATATGCGTACAACAAAAAGAACATAATTTATCGTCTTTGTGGAGATCAACGGTAGTGCAGCGGCAACAAGCAGACTTTGTAAATCTTAATAAAGCTTAAACTGTCTACAAAGAAATGCCTGTATGGTCCCAACTTGTTTCAACAAATCCTTAAGAAATGCACTGCTGCGAAATCCATCCTCATACACACAGCAGATGATTCCAGCTCTGAAAAATAGAATAGAAAAGAACACCTATCATATTGCCACAGTGCTGATTTCTTATGTACCGGCATTTGCATGCCAGTGGATCATATCCGTTACAGCTTTCGAACACATGCATCTGCTTACAAGTGTATTCAAATGCTTTCCGGCATTCTGCTCTCTGAGAAAACAAGCAGTCCAACATTTGTCCAATTTTTGCTCTGAAACCGAGTTACACTGGCCAAATCTAAGGTTTCGTTTCCGTGTTTACTAGCGTGACAATGTCCTTGTAGAACATGTATTAGTCATGGACTCAAATTGAGTCCTTTAAAGGAGTGCTTGAAATTCATCCCATTTATAGTGCATTCTATTTGTACTTATTCAATAACGCATTCTTCTCTCAAAGGCAATATCAGACGAATTTGAATGCATGCATTTTCTACAAAAGACATTCAAATTCCATTATGTGCCGTCAACCCCATCCAACCCCAATAAAATATTGTATGTTTCTCCTGATTTTGATCTGTTTAAACCTCTTTCATTTTGTAACAAACGATGTGTAAATATATGATTATGCCATTCAATGATTTATGTGAAATAAAATGAGTTCTCAACTGGTACCTTTTTCTTTGTGTAAATGCAAAAATTACAAACAGGGATCAATCTCGTAAGTCCTAAATAGAATCCAAAAACAAGAGTTGGCAAACACGGACCCCTTGACACATCAGAGGAGTAGGCATCCCCTGTTGACCGGTCTCACCCGCTGTGAGCCCATATTCTGATCAGGTAAACGGAGTGCCATCGTACGTAGTCAAATCAGTGTGTAAAAAACAGCTTTATAAGGCTATGAAACAAATCAGACAGCATTGGTAGGTTATACTGATAAACCTAAATTGTTATAACGACCATATGATTTACGCAAATGCTGCTTTAAAACGTGACTGTTTGAAACCCTTGCAACAACAACTTGTTTTTAAGTAGCCTGTGTACATCATAGAAAGTTTAGTACTTAAGGTGCCCACTACACTAAAGCTTGTACTCTTTATAACACAACGTCACAAGATGGCGATTTAAATAGTTTGTGAAATAACTTGTTTCGAATCTAGTTGATTGTATGACTTCATAGCTCAGTAGGTATAGCATCGGTTTGGTAAACCGCAAGTCCCATTCGAGGAATCCGCTAGGGAATTTTGTTCATATTTATTGCGAGAAATTTTTGAAAAATCAATGATTTTTGTATCAAATTTCATATTTTCCACCTTTTTCACATGTATAATTATTATATATCATCATATCTTTCATAATTAAATCATATGGTGCTGTTTGAGAAACTTTTCCCAGATGTAGTGGCCACTTAATCCGTAAAAAAGCTCTAATTATTGTGTTTTTTATATAAATGGAACTCAGCAGGACACACTCATTATCCTGGAGACATACATACAATCTCTATATTGCCATATTTTGAAATGACGCACATTTGATAATTTTCTTTTTAGTCTGCTGGGTGATGATTTTACATCATAAATATTTACTGTTTTTTGCTACGTTTCAAAAAAAGATTTCTCTATGGGCACAACCATGTAAGTATACCAAACTTTCATAGATATACCATCTTTTAGTGTAAATTCAAAATACTAGTAAAATGTAATACAAAGATGTGGCCAAGTTAATTTTTAACATTTGTTGTCAAAATTATGTCAAAAACAGTAAATTTTATGAAATCGGATTATACTCTGGTTTTGGCCTCTATATTTACATGACCGCACGTGCATTTTCTGAAACAAAAGTAATTTCCATACACAGGAGTTCTTGAACAATTTTTTTGACCAATAAATATAAGATAACATAACTTTTAATTTTGCCGTGCGGACAGGGCCGATGTGTCATGTTTACGTACCCAGCCCTTTGTCTAAATGCGCATCTGGTGCATAAATATGATACCGTATAAGATTAAAATAAACCATAAATAAAATTTTGTCTGAACAAACCAAGACTCTACTCCATTCAGATGTTCTCACATTTTCGCCAGTGTGAGACCGGACTTTACCCATGTGAAGACAGCCATGTGAGATTTTCGATCTCCCACTGCTGCGACATCAATTTCATTGGTGACGTCATATACGTTACAAACAGTGAAGGAAACTTTTGTATTGTTTCGATTAAAATTTCAATTTGATATAGCTTCTGACAGACAGTCTTGAGTTTTTTAGTTTACACTTTCAGTGTAACCATTTTGGGTATGCTCTTCTGCCTGTCTAATTAGTTTTTGTTTTAAAGTTTAAATAAAGATATTGATAATTGTAAATTTCATCAAAGCTCCCGAGTTACGCGCTAATTAGTGAATAAAATGTGAGAAAAATAATCCTTCATTATTTACTCGTGTGGGATAGGAAATCCCACCTTGGGAACAAGATTTGCTGTCTAGGACTCGGCAAAACCTCGCCCTAGACTGCGAATCTTGTCCCCTCGGTGGAATTTCCCTATCCCACACTCGTACTAATGAAGGATTCTATTAATCACATCAGGGAGCTCTCAGGTAAATATCCACTGTTCTTGAGAAGAAATTTTTAAGATGATTTCCCCCTATATATTCACATCAATTGATCACTATTCGTTTATCTTTGCCTTTACACGTAAAACTTTATAGCAAGCCAAGCGAACAAATCTAACGACATATCTACTTGTAGGTCGTATCATAAAGGTTTACATTTTTTCAGTAACAAACATGACTGTGCTTTTTAGTTTACCTTATCCGATGGTTCAAATGAGCTTCTCTGATCGCCTTTTGTCTGTTGTCTGTCCGTCTGTCTGTCTGTTAACTTTTCACATTTACTCTTCTCCAAAACCACTGGGCCAAATTCAATGAAAGTTAGTAAACACATCATTCTTGAGTGAAATGGATTCAAGGTTGTTCAAATGAAGGACCAGGCGTCAATCAAAGGGAATATGATGACAAAATTGGGAAAAACATATAATTTATACAAATCAAGATACTTGAACGCACGACAAAGAGACAAAAGCCCAACGAACGTAAATATTCGTTGGTTGGCGCCTCATGACGGAATTACGAAAGCACGGAAGATACCATTTTCCATCTTAAGAACGAAACAATGTATACAAAGATATTCCTTTTGTTTCATTACGTATAATCCACGCAATCATAACGTCTACATGTAAAGGCAAAGATAACGAACAGTGATCAATCTCGTAAGTCCTAAATATAATACAAAAACAAAGTTGGGCAATCACGGACCCCCTGGACACACCAGCGGTGGGATCAGGTGCCTAGGAGGAGTAAGCATCCCCTGTTGACCGGCCACACCCGGTCAAATCAGTCCATAAAAAACGACTTAACAATAGCTATGAAAAAACATCATACAACATTTCACCCAATTGCAGGCCATACTGGCAAACCAAATTGGAACGACCATAGAATTTGCAAAATGATGCTTCTAAACGTGACTGTTGAAACCCCTTCATGCAGATCAACAACTGCTTGTTTGTAGGTAGCATGCCGCGATTCAAAAACAGATCATACACAGAACAATATCTTGCATATCAAATTAGTTGGACCTACACACCATATACAGGTGATGATTGAATATTGCTACATGAGTATGGAACGTTGACGACGGAGAAGCTGAAATAGTCTCGCTTGTCATAAAGGTGAGTAGCTAGTTTGCCGTTAATGCTATGTTCAATAAATATCCAAGTACGAAGCAGATTTGGAAAGTTCTCTGTTGTCCTTTATTTTTGTTTGTTGGGATATATTGAATCGACATATGAATGAAAATCATTATCAGTAATAGATAAAACGTCGTCAATATATCGAAATGTCGAATTAAAGGACAAAGCTAGAGCTTTCTTATTTTCATGTAGAATTGTTTTGATGAATTGTGCCTCATAAGAATATAAAAACAGGTCATTAACAAAGGAGCACAATTCATTATTTCATAGTACTTCCAGTTGTTCATGACACGATGTCAAATCTCAAAACAAACAAAAGGTCGGTTTCTGTCTTTGTCTGACCTTGCCCTTACCAAACCGATTATGTTCGTCCCCGTGTCAGTGTATGACGACTGGATTTGCAGTTATGTCAGTTTATTCGACACGCTCATTGAAGATAGGCTCCCAATCAATATTATGTTTATTTTGTGGATTTTTTTTCATCAGATCTTAATCATTAATCCAGTAAGTGCTCTACCAAGCCTCTTT
>CAJDSM010024825.1:1204-17139 GCA_903981925.1 Ostrea lurida | reverse complement strand
CCCTTGTCGTGTATGTGAAGTAGTTCCGGTTAATAAACATGTCTTAAATGACGCCGTGAATTTTATAAGTTATAACTGAATGTTATCCAGTTAAATCTGTATATGTAGCTAGGGTAAACGCTACATTATGCTAGATATTTTTCCTTCTATAAAGTAAATTTTAAGCAATATATTAAACATATAAATACATTAATTTTCAATTATATTATCATAGGGGTGATGCATTTAGACCGACATTTGCACGACTTGGTGAGCTGCGCTCCCATTTCTCAGCGGTACCATATCTGATGTTGACAGCAACTTGTACACAGGAAGTTTTGCAACATATTACAGCCAAAATACACCTTCCTAAAATTACTTTCTGCGTCTCCAGATAGGTAATATCATTTTCTAATGTTACTGGGACGTATTTATTTATCCCTATATTTTGTCTATCATGATCTTATGTTATTGGAGAAAAGGTGTAATTATGGTATATTTCCCCATTGTTAGAATTAAATTTAAACACTTCACATTTAAATTAATTTGTTTTGCTCCATTAACAGGCCAGAAATTTATCTTGAATATAAGAGGTCTAAAGAAATTTTTTGAAGACTTGGGCTGGTTGTTCAATGAAATCAAAAGTAAAGGCATCTAAACAAGAAAGACATTGATATATGTCAGGTAAAATTTAAGCAATGAATTATGATTTTATTGAAAGATGTAGTCTATAACTGCAAACGGTTTGTGCATACAAATTGAATAACGCGCGGTTAGCGCGTTTGAAATTTGTTTGCACACCACCGGTTGCAGTTTATGAGACCTCATCTTTCATATATCGATAATTTTATTGCTTAGTATCTACATTATTAGAACTTATTCGGCTTCCGTTGCTTTATTTGTATCCATGTTTTAAACTTTGCGCTCAATCTTTGGGGAAGTAGCGTCATGGGAACATCACAATATAGTAAGTAATGTTACGTCACAATTAAATGTACCTACGACACAAAAAGATTGAAGCAATTATGACATTTACGAACACAAATTTGAGTGTTCATATCGTAAACGACAAAAGGAGTGCAAATTAAAAAAAATTAAAACCCAAGTATTTAATTAATTTTTTCTTGAAGATAAAACATCAAATAGTCAACAGTGTTTATCATTTTCAACCTAAAACAGTTCAATATATTTACATATTTATATAACCCTCAAGTAGTTCCTGTATTCTAACCCAAAACCAACCTTTGGTATTCGTTCTTGATGCAGTTCTATGTATAGCACATTCATATCAAAATTCAGATTATTAATGCTTTTTATATGGAGTTAACAGTGAAATGTAAAATATACATTAGCATGGCAAAATTATATATATATATAAGTGTACAATATATAAAAATTTAAAAATGTATTGCTTATGCTTATATTTAGTATTACAAACATACTGCACAAATGTAAATGATAATTCCAATTCTTACAACATATGTTCCATACATTTACATGTTCAACTTCATTCACAACACGCATATTTATATACAGGAGCTTGAATCGTGCTGGAAACCTGTACAGAGATTTTCTAGGGCATCTAAGAGGGCATGTCAACTTGGGACAAAGAAGGGGCTTCCACAATAGCCGCGTGGCACTCTACCACGTAGATATCGAACAAGTTCATTAAATACGAATAGCGTATAACAAGGAAATCAAGAACTGAAATCATGTAAGTCTTCAAACTAATAACTTATGGCCCTTATTTGCAGTTTGAGTTGGCATTTATGATTCACAAATCGAGAACTGACAGTTTTGAAGCGCAATTTTTTTATGTATACAGAGCAATACATGTTGTATTCTTATCACATAGTTGGGCATTTAAGAAGTCACCTACTACTTTGTACCTGCTGTGATTCATTAGAGGCTGATGAGATTCTACCCTCTATGGAAGTGCAGCAACTACCGCCTGGGTCACATCATTCAGTTGTTCCCTAGGTGTGTTCCCTGAACACCTAGTTTTTAAAACAACACACAGCCAATTATGTTTTTATAGCAATGATAGTCCGTACTATGAAAGTTATCTTCCCTGTGGAAATATTTCCCTGCGGTTTACCTGTGCTTTACCTTTATAAAACATTGTATAAAATAGTAATATTTTTTTAATTATTATTTGGTTTAAATATCTTTAATAGTTTTTTAATAGTTTGGATACATGACTTTATTTCTTTTTCTTTAATTTGATTTTTACTTTCTAAATGAACGTGGCGTCCATGTGATATGACGACATAGGAGAAGCTAATAGCCCGACAGTAACGGTTAGGGACAGCAAAACCTGGGAACGGCCTGTTAGTGTCGATGCAGCAAAGACAAACGCCACCGGAGATACACAATTAATAGAGAATGATATATGATTTCCTTTGATAAATGGATTTAACCCTGAGTGGTTAAATTTCAATTTTAAATGATGCTGTTATCGAGTTCATTGTCTCAAGCCATTTTTAGTACACGAGTTCCAACAGTCACCCTAATTGTCATTCCCCCATGTTGACTTAACTAATTGTTAGTGCCGCGGTGACGGGTGACAAATTGTATAATGTTGTCTTAAATATTTTACACCGATTTTTAGGATCACGGAAAATATGACTCATAGTTTAATATGCAACATTCCGGACTGTAATTTCAAGTATAAAGAAAATCAATATTATGACCTTTTGCATAGCGACACACTCTATAAATAGAAAACAAAAATCAATATAGTGTTTGATAAACGTATATTCTTTAAGAAATGAATCTTATCTACCACCGGAGCGATGATCCATTTGTGGTCTAGTTTAAATGTGTGCAAGGGGAAAGGGGAAATATTTGTTTTAGTGTTTCAATGAATTTATTTCTTATTGATAATGTGTGTAAAGGTTATGAATAATTTTTTTAAGAAATATATATAAATAAAGGTATCTGTAATTGAATCAATGCCTTTCATTCTAATTAATCATTCAATGAATATCATGAATTTACTATTTTATACTCCCCAAATACCATTGTTTAAAATATTGGAACGATGCATTATGAGGTTTCCAGTTATTGATTCGATAAATGTATAGATAAAAACAAGATATTTTGGTTTGAATATAGTACGGTTTCAAATAATTTGATTTTTGTGTACTTTGATTGATGCTTTATGTAAAATATCAACCTACAAATCATTTGCATTCAATATAGCCAGTCCAACGAATGAGATCACCATAATTACAGATACAGATTCGGGGTATGGCTTTCATTCTGTTTGCATTGATGCATGTTTTATTTTTCAATCTTTTTGACATTCAAAATCTAATAATATATACCTTATTTGCATATCACTACAGTCCCTGAAACGGTCTACTTTACCACCTTTTCCGTGCGGTCACCGTTCGGTCACCGTGCGGTCAGCGGTCGCGTCACCGTTGCGGTCACCGGTCACAGTTTTGCGGTCAGCGTGCGGTCACCGTTTGCGGTCACCGGTTTCCGTGCGGTCAGCGGTCGGTCACCGCTGCGGTCAGCCTTCAGTGTTTTTTTCTTCGCATTGACATTCGGAACTCCAAGGAAAAAGCATCGTTACATGTACAGAAGCCGCCCAAAAAAATGAGAAATGAAGCGCGGAGTAAGGGTGAAGGAAATATTCCTTTTATATTATGATTGGGAAAGAATCTAGTTTGGAGAATGACCATTCTATAGCGTTTATGTGCGTAAGGAGTTGACACGGGGTAAGTACATCGTCCGTGTTTGTTAATGCAATTTTTAGGGGTGTTTGTTTAATTGGCAGGTTATATGTATTCCATTTGCCCGTAAATCCTGAAAGCCATGCATGTACGCCCGTAAATCCTGGATTGCGTTTAGTGCTAATTACATTAATATAAAAAAGATGTTGACATGGGGTACACCGTCACCGTGTTTGTTTAATGCATCTTTCTAGGGGTGTTTGTTTAATTGCAGTATAACTATGTATTCCTCGTGCTCGTAATCCTGAAGCCATACATGTACACTCGTAATCCTGGATGTCGTTACATTTGCTAATAAACAAAAAAATACTGGTTGGCACGGGGGTAACCGTCCTGCGTTTTGGGAGTGATTGTTAATGCAGGTTACAAGTACAAAATAAAAAACAAAAACAAACGATGTGTGTTGACACCGGGGTACACCGTCCGGTTTGTTTTAATGCATAGATTTTTAGGGGTGTTTTGTTAATTGCAGTATACATATGTATTCCTCGTGCCCGAAAATTTTGAAGCCATGCATGTAAGCCATTGTTCGTTATAGTGCTAATAAAAAAAAACCAAACTATTATAAGTTTTTTCTTTTTTGCAGCATACTGTGCATTTAGAAAAAAAATAATCATGAGAAAATACTTGTACGGTTGTATATACATTTAGCAGAACTTACCAAATAGATAAATAATGATTAAGATTGCATATTTTCATACAACATGCAGTATCATGTTAGTTTGTTTTATACATTTATTTCCATTGATTGGATGTATATGGGTTTTTTTCTTACGTATTGGATACAATTATTTAATATATTTTTTTACCTAATGATAAAATATCTCCAACCCAAGTGGAAAAATTCCGAAACATTCCGAATGATTAATTCATATTGCGGTCAGCGTGCGGTCACCGGTCACATTGTGGTCCGGTCGCGGTTAGCGTGCGGTCACCGGTCACCAAATAGCGGTCACCGTACGGTCACCGTGCGGTTAGCGGTCGGTCACCGTGCGGTCAGCGGTCGGTCACCGTGCGTGTGGTAAAGTTAGAATTTGCAGGAACTGTTAATCACGTGCTCCAACATTTTCTAAAAGAAATAATCTTTGGACAACAAATTCGATAAAGAACATCTTCGTCTCATGAATAGTCTATGTATTGATTGATTGACTATTTATTGTTTTACGTCCCACTAGAGAAGATTTCACTCATATGGGGACGTCACCAATACCGGTGAAGCTGTGCAGATTTGGGCCTGTGTTCAGCATTTTGGGCGGTGAGGGGTCTCCTGCTGTGACACGGGACCTCGGTTTTTCCGCTCTCATCCAGATAGTCGCCCCATTCGGTCGCCTCTTGCGGCACGCAGGGAGTGTTGGGGGCCTATTCTAACCTGGACTCTCACGGATCAGAAGTCTATGTAGTCTATGTATGATACTCTGGGTAGGAATGATAAATAACAAATAGTCAGCTGATCTATAGGGATCGATGTTTGACCCTAATTTGCTCTGATTGTACTAAAACCCTTCGGCTATTCTTGCATGGCGCCGTTAAACAGCCGTGTGTGCCTCTTTCTCTTTGTGTTACATCGTCATTCTCTGAAAGTTGCACAAACGTCATGGGAATATTCATGACGTCACAGTGGTACATTACACTGCTATCCTTGTTGTCAATATCTTTGTGAATAACGAGCTGTAAAATCAGAACGTTCTTTGAAGTTATTCCATGTTATGTAAAGGGGTTTAGTGTCCCTGCGATGTATTATACTCATTATATTTCAAAACTATTTCGCATTCTTTAAAACTTTTAGTATCTATATTATCCATATAAACATTTTGTTTGCCTGTTTTTAAACCTGAAAAGGTACATGTAGAAAGATTTCTAATTGTTCACAAACACTTTGCATTACTAGAGAATGCTTGCGATAAGAAACTAAGAAGGGGTTGAAAATCCAAATTCAAAAACACATACGTTGTTGTATGGTTGTAATGGTGTAAACAACCTGGTGGTGAAATACAATTATACAATTTAAAATACAAACAAACAAACAAGCAACAACAAGAAACAAACAAAAAGAAACAAATAATCTTTTTCATGCTAATTAGCGTGCAGCATTTGTTGAACCTTCAAGGTGACAATTAGCAACAGCATGTATCGGCACTTATCAATGTCTCACTTTTTTACAGTTTAACTGATATCCAAAAAGTCAAGATGTGAGTGAGTGATTTCAAAATGGATCAGCATAACTGAAATTAAGTGGATACATTTAAATCACATTAATTTAGAATAAAACTACAGTTTGTAAACGAAGAACACGTTTTGTAATTTAGATTGATTGAAAAAATGTTGTTGTTGAGTTCATTGTCAAAAGCAATTCCTGATACACGAGCTCCATTTGTTAACCTGTTTCGCGTTCTCATTTCTCATATTTACCCGATAACAATGATTAATTACATAATGATTTCGTAATTATTTAGAAAAAAAGTTTATTTTTAATCATGTATCATTTTATGATCAGGGAAACATGATTTATAGTAGCTTACTGTTTATGTAAAACTAAATAACCAAGACCAGCAATAAAACTCTCCCATAGCGATGGATTCTATCCATAAAGGACAAGAAAATCTACAGTGGATTTATTAGATATCGAAGACGTACCATAAATGCAAATAGTGTTTAACTTGGAAATAAAAGAGAACTGAAATCGTGTAAGTGTCCAAACTAACAATTCAGATTGAGTTGACATTTTTATTATCACAAATCGATAGTTTTGAAGAGCATTTTTTATACAGAGCAAGACATGTTGTACTCTTATCACATAGTTGGGCATTTAAGAATTCAGCAACTATTCATACACACGCAATATCCACGTACTATTGGAAACAACTACAGGTAAGTTGTATTACGGCTCTTCTATTTGTTGTTTGTGATTAAATATAGAATAGAATTCAAAATTAAAATTAATTTGTCACAATTTGGAAAGCCATATTCTAATAATAATATGCCACAAATGGCGTGTCCGAAATATGCCGAATCTAATGGACGATATAACCCGCTCACTGTCCGATACATGAGACATCAGTCACAATAGTTTTTTTTTTTTTGTATTACATATGATATGTGTGGTAAAACTACGAGGTGTACCAAATGAAATAATGCAGAAAGCAACGACTATGCTCAGCAAGTACATAATGGTAGCCAATGGCTATCGAGTAACTGTAAACAACGTGAATTGTCTCGAGGTGTCCGATAATAAGTGCATCTACTCTATAGCCTACAAATATCGGGTTCTCATTGTTCCATTTTCCCATGTTATTCTGATGTCGGGTGATAAATTTCATAATGAAGTCTTATTTATTTATTTAGACAAAAAATATGATCACGGAAAATATAAATCGGGATTTGGCTGCTATTCATGCTTTTCCCACTCAATGCAGAATGTAGCTTGTGTACACTCTCATCACATTTGTATAAAGATGCATTGCTTAGTTTTATTCAATGGTTCGATCATTGTGTTTTTCTTTTTCACATAACCATACCCTGTCTAATTGTTCGTGTCTTTTGGAATTCTATTGCTTCATATAAATAGGTGAAGTTAACATCGTGTAAAATGTTATCATGTTCCCCAAAAACATAAATACAAAGTCGTGTGTAGGGCAACACGGACCTCAGATAAATACAAAGGCAGAATCATGTGTCATGAAGATGAAAGATCACCAATCATGGGAACTAAATCTTGTGAAAGGTATGAACGTGGAATTGCTTTGAAATACATAGGAAGTTCTGCTGTATCTGCTTCTTTAGAAAATCCTAAGGTAAAGCGAAAGCAAAACAAGGATGCCCAAATTCATCGGAAGTGATAAATCCACGATAAGTTTAATTTTCTGGAATGTTTACAGTATGTAAATCTGGAACATGTTTTGTTATGTTACTTACAGCGTAAAATATCAATAAATGGTGGGCTTGGTGTAAAATGCTGACTCTGGAGCCTCCAATTTGGACGTCCAAAGTGAAGAGAGGGTAGAGTCTCTTGTCATAGGAGATTGTCTGGGTGGAGCTATTGGAGTTAATTTCAAAACATAATTCACTCTGTCCTCAGTGTTCGTGGCTATACACATAAAGTTATCAAACCAAAAACAAGTCATTTGAAGCTCCTTATATAAATTAATTCCCCAACACCATGCCATAATATGAAAAGGGCAGAAGGCCAGCACCATGAACCTGTTACTTCAAACAAAAACAAAACACACTAAATTTTATTGTATTTTTACAATTGTGAAATATTCTCAAGAGGTCACAAAATGTTGCTAAAGTTTTTTTTACTCAGTAAATATACATTGATATCCCTGTTGATTCGATACACAACAGCATGCTATGTGTATGAGGACGTCTTAAAGCGAGGTCTACTCGCTTACTACATGTAATGAAAAAGTTGATATTGCAGGGTTATAACGAATCTCGTTTAAAGTCGTCATTTCGCAAATTCTACGGTCACTATAATGACCTTGTTTGTGATTAAAAATATCTCCAATGATTTGTTTCATACTTTTTGTTAAACTGTCATTTTACTACTAGATTTGACGAAGGGGTAATCCTGTTTACTTTATTTCGACTTTTTCAATTGCACATTCTGTTTTCTAATTCAAGAATACTGTAGATTCGTCATCATGAAAAAGGGCGGTCATTTTTAGATGTTTGGTAGATAACGTGCTTTTGTAATAAAATTATGCCTAAGGATGTTTCATACCAAATTCCATGCTTGGATCACCTATTGAAAATTGTTTAGGGTAATATGTTTAGCTACTAAAAAAAATGAATTTTCGCAAATTAATCTACTCTATTGACTTGAGTTTGGTAACTGTCAACAAGTTTAACATGTCTCCGACTACACGGGACCTTCATATAGAAGACCTGTGATTCTCATCTCTAAATGAGGAGCTTTGGCGAAGAACCAATTACTACCCATACAGATACGACCAGTTCTAACCTCTCTAAAAGCAGTTCGTAAAAGCCAGTTCTAATGACTGCTCTAAGTTAACTTAGAACAGTTTGCTGACTGCTCTAAGCTGCTCCATGACTGCTCCAAGTTAATTTAAAACAGCTCTGCGTGACTGCTCTAGAGCTGCTCTGTGGACTGCTCCAAGTTCAACATAAAACAGGTCCACGACTGCTCCAAGTTCGCTTAGAACAGGTCCACGACTGCTCTAAGTTCACTTAGAACAGGTCCACGACTGCTCCACGACTGCTCCAAGTTCGCTTAGCAAGTCCACGACTGCTCTAAGTTCACTTAGAACAGGTCTACGACGCTCCAAGTTCGCTTAGAATAGCTTTATATGCTTACTCTCCATGGCACCTGATCCTACCTTCGCTTTTGTCGGAGGTCCGTGTTGCCCTACACTCGATTTTGTATGTGTTTTTTGGATTATGATTACGTTTGACACAATGTTAACTTCGCCTTTTGTATCAATTATCTTTTGTCGCTATTTTCCTTAAATAAAAAAACCCCGCAAAACAGAAATTGAAATACATATGGAGGTTTATTACAGATTGAATTGCTATTAAAACAGTGCATATAGGTGCGGATATTTGAACGAGGATTACATGTATGCTACTCGCACCAAACTTATTTTTTAATCATGTTTCGGAATATTGATCATCATTTCCCTCAACGTTCCGGAGTTTTTGTGGAATACACAACTTGTATATTTGTTGACACCAAAATGCAGCGTACATTTTGTGGACAAAGAGTGAAAGACAGGTATGTATGTCAATACTTACATTTGAACGAACGTCTTCCCACTGTTTCTTGAATTAAAATTCTCTGTCTTATGCTAAAAAGGCAGTCTATTCAATTTCACAAGCATTTTCACTAATACTGACCACTCG
Organism: Ostrea lurida; assembly: GCA_903981925.1. Lineage (NCBI taxonomy): Eukaryota > Metazoa > Mollusca > Bivalvia > Ostreida > Ostreidae > Ostrea > Ostrea lurida. The sequence continues at coordinate 7,555 of CAJDSM010024825.1, read as the reverse complement.
CGTGCAAATTTTAAAATGAACTGGCAGTTTCCAAAGCAGTTAATTAGATATACACAGAGCTGCTCTAATTCTTGACCGGAGCTGCTCTAGAAAAGAACAGCTATAGAGCTGTTCTAAATTTATGACCGCTCGACGTTAACTTAGAACAGGTCTGTGACTGCTTATGACCGCTTCGTGTCTGCTCTAAGTTAACGTAGAACAGCTCTATGACTGCCCAAGTTCACTTAGAATAGGTCAATGACAGCTTTGCGTCTGCTCTAAGTAAACTTGAGCAGTTCTCATGAACTGCTTTGCGACCGCTTTGCGTCTGCTCTAAAGTTAACTTAGAGCAGTTCTCATGACTGCTCTCCATGACTGGTTGGGCGTAGGGTTGGAACTGGTCGCATCTGTATATGCCCTATGGTTAGATGGGGGCTCGAACTCAAAACGTCCCTGTCATGATACGAACGCTCTATCTACCGCTACGGCAACCGGTGTTTTGGCATCCAATTGATTATATTCTCGCTTATCTGATGATTTGAGGCCCTAATCTATATTCTTTTCAGCGATTAAGAAATGAATTACTGTTCGTTATCTTTACTTAGCCATTTTAATTTTGACTAAGGACTATTTCATTTAACAGTAGAAGACATAAAGGTAATATAACACAAGGCCGGTTAAGGAATGCTTACCCCCGGTACTATTCCCTATGCTTCTTATCATCGTACAATAGATAGTGTATTCAGGGACTTTTGTAACCCTATGTTCGATCATCTGCTCTTTATACAAAGAGATAGATCTCCACACGAGGAGAGAGAGAGAGAGAGAGGAGAGAGAGAGAGAAGAGAGAGAGGAGAGAGAGAGAGAGAGAGAGAGAGAGAGAGAGAGAGGAGGAGAGAGAGAGATATTAGATGTGATTCAATGCTTTACGTCCCACTCGAGAATGTTTCATTCATATGGATATATCATCATTGCCGGTGAAAGGCTGCAAAATATAGACCTATGCTTGGCATTTACAGCCTTTGAGCAGGGAACAAATTTTATTGTGTCACACCTGCTGTGACACGGGGCCTCAGTTTTTGCAGTCTCATCTGAAGGACCGTCCCATTCAGTCGCCTCGTAAAACACGCAAGGGGATGCTAGGGACCTAATCTAATCCGGACCCCCACAGGTCTCCATTAGATCACTTCTTACGGCACGCAAAGGCTTGATAGAGTAAAATATACATTACAATGAAAATATCAATGCAAATCAACATATAATTAATAATTTGTCTGCTTCAATTCAAGCCATAAAGGCCTTTTGAAAAGGCTTAAGATTTTTTTTATGAACATTTACTTCTTTAACCTAACGTTGTGTTGTTGCTTTAACAGGATTTAATGATTGAAAGGAGACATTACGATGGAGTATTGGAATATTCTATGCATATTTCTACATGAATATTTTATCATTATACTGGTAAGCTGCTTAAACATTTGATATATGGTTGTGTCCTATTTATAATTCAATTTGTTTGTTGTTTAATTTCATTGTTATGCAACAATACTGGTTGAAATAGTGTGCAATATGCACTTATTTCTTAATCACAGTTATTTCAATTGTTTGTTTTCTAAATGTCATTTGTAGGAAGGAGCTACTGACTCAAGGTTTTGCATTGAATCACGCAATACGACGTCAATGGTTTCGTCGTGTCCAACGTCGGAGACTGAGGTCAAAGAGAGGGCAAGGATAAAGGATTGTGAACGTTTGGCTAAATATCAGAATTGTACAGCTCCATCCAAATTCAAGTATCACTGTGTTATAGATGGCCATGGGACAGCTTTAATGGAAGTGTGCGCACCTACATATTTCATTCTTGGTACTGTATTTTGTATAAATATTTTATATTTCTTTTCCAATGCTTTTCAATTTAAATGTTTAAATATTCTAACTGTAGCTTATAACAGAAAATTCAGTATGAAAAAAAAATCACAAATGTTTGAAAGGATCTTGAAATTTTAGGCTGTGGTTTACCTTCTCTTCATTTTGTATTCGTTACTTATCTCACATTAACATAAAGGTCTCCAACAATTGTAATCTTTCAGGATATTGTGCAGAATACAATGTTGATGGTGCCCGAATTCAAGACCATTATAACAGAAGATGTACAGATCATTCACCACCCTGTCCTAACAGATACATTTCAACGGATGCATATCTTTGTAAGTGAATAACACCGCTTGCGCTCAATTTTGATATTGATAAGTAAATATAAATTCAGGGTATCCAAGTTCTCCCGTAGAGAAACAACAATCTATATTCATTTAAAGGCAAATATAACAAACGAGTAATTAATCTCGTAAGTCCCAAATAGAATACAAAAACAAGAGTTGGGCAAAAATGGACCACTGGACACACCAGAGATGGGATCTGGTGCCTAGGAGGTGTAAGTATCCCCTGTTGACCGGTCACATCCACCTCTAGTGTGTCCAGAAAAACCAAGTGCTGGATTATGACGGTCATGAAGCTCTTCAAAATGTATGACCCTTGAGATAGGGGTTCAGGATTTAGGATCAATACGATTATAAAGTAAACATGCATTGCAGCTTAATTTTTTTTCTCTACTTCCATATTTGAAAAAAAAATACCCAACTAAATGATGAATATGATGTCAATGAATCCCTCTCCAAAAATTGGAAATGCATGACTCCTGAGGTTGAGAAATTCCAAAGTGATTCATTCCATATGATTTTTTTTGTGTAATTAAATAGGAATCGTATCCATATTTTGACAGCTGACAAGGTATCCATATTGAGGCTTAAATACAAATATGAGACTCACTATATTGGTATGATACTCAGGTGACCGTTAAGGCATGTAAGCCTTTTGCTAGTAACATGACTCTCAGCAACTATATATAGTAAGCTACCAATATTTTGCAAGATAATTTAAAATGGAATAGTGTATTGTGGGATGCATTTTCAGATTCATCAGTACTTCCCAAGACCTTGATAGCTCTCATATACAGTGCTAATTTACAACAATTTTATAACATAATTCGCAGCAACTATGTAAAGGCAAAGAGAACGGTTATCGATATCGTCAGTCCCAAATAGAATACCAAAACAAGAGTTGGGTAAACACGGACCCTTGGAAAAACCAAAGGTGGGATCAGGTGCTTAGGAGGAGTAAGCATCCCATGTTAACCGGTCATACCCACCTTGAACCCAGAGTCTTGATTCGTAGTCAAATCAGTGATTGAAAAACGGTTTATCAATGGCTATGAAACACATCAGACATCATTTGATTCAATGGTAGGTAATGCTGGTAAACTAAATTGTTATAACGACCATATAATTTACGAAATGCTGCATTTAAACGTGACTGTTGAAACCTATACAATAACAATAGTTAGTAGCCTGCCTTGATTCGAAAACTGATCGTACGCAGAACAACTATACATCACAGGCTATTACAATATATTATTGAGACTTGAGAAATCTGTATGTCACAACTCATGTGTTCGCAATTTACATGGTTGCATAACAAAAAGGCGAAGTTTAACGTTACATTTGTATGTCAAACGTATCATAATCCAAGAAAAACGAATATGACAAAATCGAGTGTAGGGCAACACGGCACCTACACGGACAAAAGCAGAAGGTAGATCAGGATGTCATAAGGAGTAAGCCATTACCCTCTGCTTGACCGGCAACCCGCCGTGAAACCCTATAGTCGAAATCAAAGTAAATCGGGATTACCTTTAGTCAAATCTAGTAGGAAAAATGAACGTCTGAACAAAGGAGTATGAAAGCAAATCAGTCAACATATGACTTAGTGATAATTTGTAACGCGACAAGGTCATTCATACGACCGTAGAATCTTTAGTGCAAATTATGACTTAAACGACGTTCGTTTATAAACCCATGCAGCAGTCATTTTTTTCGTTAGTAGTTGGCCTCGCTGTTAAAAAGCCTGATACGCCATCATGCTCTGCCAGTATCGAATCCTGGGAGATATTAAGCATCAATAAAGCACGGTGTAGTGGTATATTACTACATAGAATGTATATCCAAAACTTAACATAGTCGCTTAGAAAATAATAACCAGCCATATATGGATAGGTTGTCATAAGAATTTGCAGATCTATCGGACATTTACTTCCTGTATGCCGAACATTTTTATTTCATTTTTTATATACATCAGTTTAACATAATACTATATATCACCAGGTAATAGCATTTGCATGGCACTTTATATAGTATATCATGGAATGCATGTTCAGATTCATTGGACATCTAGTTCATGTTTACCGATGATTTGGAATTATGGACAACTATATTGACTACTTTCATAAGTTTACAGAGGAGATATCACCAGTGAGCATTGACTCGCTGATCTCTTGTACATTTAAGATACTGTGTATATTTCTGAGATCATTTTTGTTTCACAAATGTTCAAGAGAAATGTTTGAAAATGTATAATGGTTCAATACGAAATGAGAAAAACTTTCCTTGGAAAGTAATGGTGAAGTGTTCTACATGTAGCTGATCTTGAACTTGAATTTAAAACTAGAGATCTTGGAACAGTCATTAGATGTAGTAAACATAATACGTGAAATCAATTTTCAGTGAGTGCATTCACTACACACTATAAATAACGGTGAATAATATAAAACTGTTTTGATATGATATATCTTTTACAGACCCTGCTTGCTATGAACTCTTACAAATGCATGGAAATTTGACTGGATCAACGGTCCTGTCAGTGAATAACACCACTTTGCATGCAAATGATACAACATCGAAAATTGATATCATTAAACATGACGCATACAGGTATGTCAATTTTTTGGCCGGCTGCACGAGTGAAAAACCGGCTTATAAAATGACGGGAGGCGGGCGGGGAAATAAATCCTGTAACACTTTACTCAGTAATTACTTATCGTAGCCTCATGACGTTTAAGATTAATGATCAGCGGGTGGTCTCATATGATGGGATCCGTATTCAGACCTGTCCGACATCTACCTCCTGTTTACAGACTTAAAATATTTTCCAGTGTTATTCTTAATAGCGCAAATTTTCGTAAAACTTTACTCAGCAATTAATTATCGTAGCCTCATGACCTTTGATATCAGTTATCAGCGGGTGGGTCCCATATCATGGGATCCAATTTCAGACCTGTCCGACATCTACTTCCTGTTTACCGACTTAAAATATTTTTCAGTGTCATTTTTAATAGTGCGAATTTTCGTAATACTTTACTCAGCAATCAATTATCGTAGCCTCATTACCTATTATATCCATCATCAACGGGTGGTCCCATATCGTGGGATCTGATTTCAGACCTGTCCGATATCTACTTCCTGTTTATCGACTTAGAATATTTTCCAGTGTTATTCTTAATAGTGCAAATTTTCGTAACACTTTATTCTGCAATTAATTATCGTAGCTTATCAATAATAAGCAGGTGTTCCCATATCATGGGATCAGATCTCAGACTTGTCTGACACCTACTTCCTGTTTATCGAACATATTTACAGCAACCCGGCCATTTCTGTCTTAGACGCATTTTTAACTATATATGTGACAAGCCGGATACAGCATGTACATGTATGGTTTTTTTATAGAACTGTTCGTTTAACGTGAATTTTAAGCTGTTAAAATCAAATATAGTTAATATAATATCATCCCCACTACTCACGAAACAATATGCATAATAACAAGAAAGACAATTATTGATAAAATCCGTGCGTACCGATTTCAGAGGTTGGATCCCTATTGTGGTTGCTTCTGCTACTATCATCTTGATAATCAGTCCACTTGCATCCCTGTACATGTGGTGGAGAAGAAAAGGCAAGTTGATAAAGTGTTTACCTTTTTTCTAAATATACCATGTTTGAATAATGCAGGCAATCAATCTCCAGGTATTTTCAAGTACAGGATTTCATTGTAAATTATAGCTATGTTAAAAATATTTCGTATTAAAAAGTGATCGTAATTTAAGACACCCAAACAGTATCCGAAAAACTATCATTTCGCAGGCGCTTCGCATAATGCAAACATTAATGCAACATATATTGAAAGCGCTTGAGTTAAAGATAAGACACTGAAAGTTTACATACAAGATAATGTGATCAAACTTATTTTCTTAAATGTGCTGGTGAAAACTCGATCAAAATATGCACAACAATTCCTGGGATAATCGTATTCAAACACCTCAGGTGCACCTTCATCTTTAGATGCAATTGCAGTTAATGATTTCATAAGTGTGTTTACAACTTACTGTAGGGATTCAAGGTGGAGAGTGGAAAAAGACTTTTTTTGATATCACTATATTATTATGATCCCTCGTAAAATGATGCTTTGTTTGCATATCAAAATTTGAAAAAA
>CAJDSM010024824.1:25832-41520 GCA_903981925.1 Ostrea lurida | reverse complement strand
CCAAGTTAGATTATATCGTATAACCTAGGTCAAAATTAGCTTCATTCCTTAAATAAAGCCTTAATCGTATGCATTTTCTTCAGCGCCGTAAATTGACGGTTTTTATTTATAAGCTCTATGATCTGTCTCAATATTTCTTCAGAGAACTACAAGTTCTGTAGGTAGGACTTTCGTGAACCAAGTTTAGTATATTGTTTAATGTCCTGCCCAATAATCTTTCACTCTGACGAATGGAGACTTCACCATTGCCGGTGAAGGGCTGTAAAATTTAGGCCTGTGGTCGGCGCTTATGGCCTTTGAGCAGGGAGAGATCTTTATCGAGCCACACCTGCTGTGACACGGGGCCTCGGTTTTGTGCGGTCTCATTCCAAGGACCGCCCTATTTTGTCTCCTCTCACGACAATCAAGGGGTACTGAGGACCTATTCTATCCCAGATACCCACGGGTGAACCAGATTATACATAAATTGTTGTAAGATAACCATTAAAATCAATGATTTGTACAACTGTAAATGACGAGGTTTAATGATAAATCATCGGATGACGAGTTGTGTTCATCTTACGACAATGACAACAGATGCTGTATTGTAAGATAAATGTTGATACAGTCATATATCCTCTCGATTCAATCTCGCTTCTGTTCTCCTATTTAAATGACTTCATTGCTTATGACATTTGCACACTGCCTACATGTATTTAGCACGCAGTCAATCCTTACCCTGCGTCTGGATTGTTAAGATGTCATTTGTCATTGCTTTGGAATAGCTCCATTACACAAGGTAATACACAATGCATTACCATGTTCTTCTGCTGACTATTTTACCTTTGCTTATCGCTGTATGCCCCGTTGAGTCGGCATTTAAGCATAGCGTTGAACCAAAATGTCCGGAGGGGGAGGAAAAATGCGTTTTTCACCTGCACGTGGGTTACATCATAAGTATGGTCGCCTATAACTGGACGGTCAATGAAGGAAATCCAGTTGTCTATAGGAATGGAACATTCTACAAGAAACTTTCTAACGGTATGGGGTCGGCGGCTCACCAATGCGAAGAGAAAGTAATGACGTACGAAGGTAAGAGAATGTAAGCTAGAACCACACTTTCGGATTCCTTTAAAATGTCCACTAAAAAGGAGTGTCGGGGTTAAATATGTAAATATTACGGGTCTTGAAATATTGTCATAGTGATAATGCAGTTTACAAGTTGAAAAGGTCTTGAAATGCAATCAGTGTAATAGCGTCTTATGGCACATGTCAGCTCAGATCAAAATGGATAATATTTAGTACAGTGTGAAAGTGTTGTTTGTTAAGTACTAATGCTTCGTGCTATTGCCTCCCTAAACAGCCTTATCTTCAGCCTTATTTATTACTCACGTTTTGCAGGTGGAAAAAACACACTCCAGACGGAGAATCAATTTATATTCCAGTTAAAAATCCCATCGGAAATTTACAAATTCGAATAGAAATATATATATTTCCTTGAAGACTTTAACGAAATCTACTTTTTCGCGTTTCTTTTGAGCATATTGTCTTCTTCTCCTTAGACGAGTTAGGAAATTCGAATTGCTTCAGGATTTTGAAAATTTCAAGAGATTTTACTCTCTCTATATATACATTGTACAACTTTGAATTACCATAGTTACAGGACGGGTAGTAATTCACCGACGGGTCATATCTATTTACTAAAAGTGATTAAATAATGAAAAAAGGATAAACAGGGAAAAATCTTCCGTTTCAAGTCTATATATTCCACGTCATTTTTTTATTGTCCCGTAATTACAGGAACGCTCGGCGCCGACATGTTTCTTTGAAGATTAATCTGAAATATGTGCGTTTTCTGATACTTTTATTACAAATCGGATGAAAATACACCCCCTCTTCCTAAATATGCAGGTACAGATACCGGCACATTTTTGCATGTACACACTAGTAATTTAAAGGTTCAACCGGATATATTTTTATTTTTCTCAATATCACTATTATAAGTTCATAGTTTGTCATGTCCGGAGTAAGATATCGCGCTGTTCGGCACAATTCATTTGCTAACAAGGACCATATTGTACATGTCAAGTCTATAGCTAGTTCCTCGTTCAGCTGGGGACGTGGAACGGAAAGACAGGGTGTAGAAAGGAAATATCTTTATTATCGGACAGACCGGAAGCTCAGTGGCGGAGCGTTTGCCTCGTAACTGAGAGGTCGTGAGTCAGAGCCCCGAGTCAAAACGTCCATTTGCTAAAACGTCCAATGCATGTACACAGACGACTGTTTTTTGATGACTTCCTTGTGCTGACAAAATATGTTTTCGAAGTACCTGTATATGTCTTCATATACCTTCCTTCGAACAACCGAAAAAAAAACCAACACAATAAAACTCAGCCCGCATCCCTTCTCCCGACAGATAGTACAAAAGCAAGCGCGCAAAACTCCTTTTTGAAGTTCGCAATACTCCTTAATGAAAAGTTATTATATAAGCCGTTAAATAGCACCAGCATATCGCAAAATCCTTTCAAACTTAAAAACTACGCAATTTATTTTGAATATGAGAAGAATTAATTTTGCTACAAAAATTAAGTTGTTTAGTTATACATGTATACGATTTGGATGAAAGCTGCAAAATTCTTAGCTGCAGAATCAAAATATGTTCGTGTATGTTTATCGTGGTTGTTATCAAAATGAATGTTTATCGATATTATTTTCTATTATGATGGTGTGGGCATTCTATCGACAGAAATGCAGGAAGTCATCACAGCTGATGGGAACTACAAATTTATGTTCAGCATAAACCATCAGTTCCCGGCTCCGACACTGGCTGTGTATGAAAATCAAAGGGTGAGTTGTTAATGCGCGCTTTCATAGGATTTATATTTCACGACCATTCTTATATGAAAAAGTGAAGATCACAAACGATGATCAATCTCATAAATCTTAAGAAGATATTATTATTATTATTTGTTTGTTTTTCGTCCCGTTGAGAATATTTCACTCATATTGAGACATCCCCATTGCCGGTGAAAGGCTGCACATTTAGACCTACATGTATACTTAGCACTTGTGGCTTTTTGCAATGAGGGTTCTTTTGATGTCACACCTGCTGCGACACGGGACCTCCGTTTTTAAGGTAATATCCGAAAGACCCGTGATTCTCACTTCTAAATGCCGTAGGACTTCAAAACCGGTCCCGGTGGCTCAGTGGTAGAGCTCTCGCCTCGCGGTCGGAAAGTCGTGAGTTCGAGCCCGGTGCTCGGTGCGAGCCCCGTGAAACATAAGACGACAAAATTGGTAGTGATTGCTCCTACACCAAGAGCTCATGACATTGCCTGTTTTAGCTTAATCATGTCCATAGATATTGCCAAATTTTGCTCATTATATTTTGTGTGGAATTTGTTGTTTGTAAGAAAGAAGATGGGTGATTTTGGCGAACAATTATGTCCTAATGCACGACTCATTGCGAATCTGGAGTTTAAAATCCTCGACTTGATTTTTACCGTTATTGTACAATAGTACTTACGGGTACCGTTCTAAAAATGTTATTCATAAATTGTATGCATTCAACAAAAATCAATACACAGATTCATACATCAAAGCATGATTATATTTTTAATCACAATCATCGCTCAGAAAATTTTGCTTCACAGGCATCATGCATCATGTACATACATGTATGTATTTCAGAGCATTAAGCGATTTTTCAACACTCACACACATGTAATTACATTGTATGTCTGGTACTACTCCGGCCAATGTTCACCAAAATATGACACCTGGCATATATGCCGCGGCTAACATGAACAGTACGTGCTTCCGCATTTAACATTGACTAATAGCAATCACAAATACGTTGCTCGGTAAATATTTTACCCAAATATTGTAATCGAATTTTGCGCTGATATGTCGAGATTTGAATTTTTGCATGGTGTGTCGTCATTAAGACTACATATTAATGGTTAACAAACTTAGCATAAAATGCAAAAAATAAGATATAATGGAAATACTTAGTTTTAGAATAAATTCATACCACCAAAGAGAAAAAATAAAATTTTAAAAAAAAAAAATACGGTAGGAAGTAAATTGGATTCGAACCAACATTATACATGTTATATAACTCATTATAAAGTACTATCGCTAATACGATCTCGGTACTCGTTTATCTCCTGAAGAATCTTGAATTTCAGCTATTTATATAGTCGCCTGGTATGCGATCTCAGAAATTTTCTTGAATAATGCGGCAAAAGATTATATAACAAAATAATAGTAAGTTTTTTTCATAGATTGGGTCTCTAAGTCTTCCGATAATTTTATTTACAGAACATTTTACATATGAACATACACTACATATTATTACTCAGTTACAATGAGACTTGATACCACCTCGATGCGAAATTGTGCTTTGGAAAAGTCAAAATTACTTTATTTTGTGCATGTCGCGGTACATGTATCGTAATTTTACATTATTATTGATTTTTTCAATGTTCTTTTATTTGAGCACACAAAGAAAGCTTTTTTCGAACACATGGATTGATTTTGTACTAGATATAATAAATTTTCCTCGTTTTCTGGAGAGTTTCAAATTAACTTTATTTTTGGTCTCTCTGTGGCACTCCGCCGATTAAGTCACCATCTTCTTTTATATTTTTCTACTTAGGTTGATAATTCATGTTTTCACAATGACATGAGTGAATGAAGTTGTTTGACGTTTCACTGGCACGGAATGTTCCTAGAATGGTGTACTCCGTGGATGGATGGCTATCCAGTTGGAACACTATATGTCCGTTATATATCTCGTGCCGGACAGATGTTACTTACGAGTAAGTGATTACACAAACCATATCCATGCCTAGTCCTTTATTTGAATTAGTTATTTTAAAAAAAATTCAAATTTAGCCCGTAAACTTACACCTGCCAGTTGTTTTATACATGTATACTTATTTTGTAGTAATAAGGTGTTTGTTTTAAACATCCTTCATCCAACGTCTCCACGTTGTCAAATATTTTGTGTCACAAAAGTGAGATGATATTGCAAAACACGTAATAATAAAATCACATTTGACAATGAATGTAGCCAAGGATGGACTCGAATAATTACTTAGTTATGTGTTTAAGAGTATTTGATTAGAGCTTTCTAATATTAGAATCCACTAGTGCGTCTTCACACAATTTAATTAATCAAAACTGGCTCCAGGTCAGTATCTTGCTGTTAAAGAATAAGTGTCGAAGTAAGAAAAATCTTTCACACACTCCAATTTTGTCTCAATAAAAACCCTGTAAAACTATATTAAACAATTTGAAAAACTCTTCAAAAGAAGCTAGAAAATGTGTTTTTGGAGAGTGGACAATACATTTTTAGTCGATATGTTCGTCGCGTATTGATTGTCTATTGTTTTTAATTGCGTCTCGCTTTAGAATTTACACTATATGGAGATGTCACCATGGTCATGAAGGTTTGAAGTGATAATTTAAGCCTTATGTTCGGCGCTTATGCTTTTGTTAGGCGTAGCCACACATACGTTGACACGGGGGCCTCAGTTTTTTTTGCGGTTCTCATCGAAAGACCGCCCCATTTATGTCGTCCTCTTACGACACATTAAGGGGGATGATGTGGGATCTTATTCTAAACTCTATTCTCCACTGGGACAGGTCTGCAATATTAAATTGCTATTTGTTCTTATTTTATTTGGGTTTGCATAAACACATTTGTTTAATGCAATCCACCGCTTAGCTAGAACCCATTACTTGAAGTGATTGATTGAATATTTACTGTTTTTACGTCCCACTTGATAATATTTCAACTCATATATGGGTGACATCACCATTTGGCCGGTGAAAGCTTTGTCAAAATTTAGGGCCATAGCTTGCCACTCATTGCCTCTTTGAAGCATGGGAGGGATCTTTATTCGTTCACACATCCCATACTGTGATTCGTGCTGCGCTCGGGTTGTTTTTGTATTCAACTCTCGAAGGTCTCTTCTCCCATTTTGCGTCACCTCCTTACGACACGCAAACGGGTGTGCTTTGGGGACCTTTTCTACCCCTATTCCCATGTGTTTTTATTTTGCAATTAAATGTAGTCCTTATTCAAACACAATTTGGTTTTTTTTTTTAATGCTAAATTCATTACTTGAAGTTGATCATACTTTATAGCTCTGCTATGATTAATTTGGAATATAAGGTCACTCCTATGAAATTTGATAAATGAACCTTTGTTTAGGGACTTTAAAATAGCATATAATTATCAAAATTGATAGCATATAATCAGAAACAGCATTCAAGACATGTTGGTTTAAAAAGGAAATATTTGTTGAACGTAAAATGAAATTACAATACTATTGAAATTGATAACAACAATCGCTAAATCAGTTCCATTCTGGAAAGGAACTCGTAGATAAAACTTGTCTTACTTCCGACAGATTGAAATTGCTACGTTCCATTCCATTCCTCCGATTGATATCTATGGAGAGACTTCGTGACTTCGTACATGACCTATATTAATTTGCAGACCTATTAAAATCACCCTTTACAAAACCAATTGTCAAAGTCATTGTTTTCAAGGTTTGCTTGGATTATAACGATGTTTAATTATATTGGTCTGTTGGTTTTGTGTGTTCAATTCCGATTGCCTGAATCCCTCGAGTAACCTTCATTGTGTATACCTACGGCCATTACATGCGTCGTTCCGATGCGGACTTTCACGTCTGGCTGAGAGCTATTTGTACTAATGTACTTCCAAGAAAATGGAACACTGAGGTACATAATATGTACTTTAAACGAGCCCAATAATATATGGTCATCATGTTTCTGCGTATTCAAAACAAAAGTTTCAACAGATTTTCCGCATTTCAAATGATTTTTCTGCATTTCAAAACTACCTATGGTAAATTGATTGGAATAATTGCGTGGGACCATGTCACGTGAGGACTTTGTTTGTTACCGACGTTTTACCTCCACACTCCAGACCATTTTGTCTTATTGATATTTTACCTATACCGACCCGTACTGGTGCCCAGACTAACACGTGCTAAAATAAAAAAAAGTTGACTATTCTATCGTCAATCATCCTGGAAAGTAGAAGAGAGAAAGTCACGGGCCTCGAAATGAATTTTAGAATACAGTAGGACTCACCTATGTCAGTGTGTTAGCCGAATAACGAACCATCAACTGCTACGGCCGTATTGCGCCATTGTCTAGACATTTGGCACTTTCCGCTTACATGTAGTACGTCTACGTCTAGAATAGAACTGTTGCATCGTTAAAATGATAGTTTGCATTTTGTCCTCCGGACCCGGTTTAACGATTCAGTAAGTTCCACCCCTTATTACCCGCTTCTTAGCAAAAGATTTTTTTATAAACTACTTCACAGACTGAATAAATGATAGAAAAGTAGTAAATACCTGTCTATCTTTAATTTATATTCAGCGGCTCAATTTGCTTCATTGAGTTTTTCAAGTAAAGGCTCTATCATGCTTCATTGATTTTCTAGAAATGATTTCATGTATTGAAGAACTTGATGTAATCCGCCATCTCTTCTAGATGAACGAGAAGATATAGTGCACTCTATAATTATAAATTGTTACTGCAAACTATTTAATGGATATTACCGTAGATCAAACAGCATACATGTGCATATCAAGAAAGTATGTAGTGCAAAACTATTTGCAGTTTTTCCTGTTGCAGAAGTTGTTTAGACCCGTGGGGTCATCCGGGATTAGAAAGGCACTTCAGGCATTCCTTCTTGTGCGTGTTCTAAAGGCGATCTGAATTGAGGGCGTTCCATTCGGGATGAGACTGGAAAACCGAGGTCCCGTGTCACAAGTCAGTGTGTGAATGTAGCACGAAAAATAATCTCCCTCCTCTGCTCAAAGGGCCCCTGAGTGCCGAGCATAGGCCTAAATTTGTAAGCCTCCTTCACCTCGCCATTTTGGTTGACGTCTCCATTTATGAGTAATAATTCATCGAGTGACCGTTAAAAGACAAAGTCTGGTGATTGACGTAAAATCAGTTAATCTAATCATATCAAAGACAAAGAAAGTCAAAATCGACGCGAAAGCGATCCTGCTTTCGCGCGTCCGACTTACATATTAATCATTGATTAGTAACATGTACTCTTGACGTGTAATTCTTACTGTGACCATGAGCGTTTAGCCTCTGAGCATCAGTAAATTATTCTTTCTATGTGTCACATGAGCGTTAGCCTTTGGTTCATCAGTAGAGATTATTCTTTTACTATGTGACTCTGGAGCGTAGCCTCGGTCACAGTAAGATATTTTTTTTCTGATGTGACCTGAGCGTTAGCCTTATGGTCTACAGTAAATTATTTCTTCTTCTATGTGACCTCTGTAGCGTTAGCCTGGTCTATCAGTAAATTATTTCTTTCTATTGTGACCCTGAGCGTAAGCCTGGTCACAGTTAAGATTATTCTTTTCTATGTACCTGAGCGTAGTACTGGTCACAGTAAGATTATCTTTCTATGTGTTACCTGAGCGTAGCCTGGTCACGTAAGATTTAATTCTTTCTTATGGTGCTCTGAGCGGTAGTTTTCCTTTGGTCACGATGATATTATTCCTTTCTATGTGACCTGAGCGTAGCCTAGTCACCAGTAAGATTTGATTCTTTCTATGTGACCGTGAGCAGTAGTCTGGCCACAGTAAGATTATTCTTTCTATGTGAACCTGAGCGTAGCCTGTCACAGTAGATTATTACTTTCTATGTGACCTGTAGCGTAGCCTTTTTATGGTCACATTAGTAAGAGTTATTCTTTCTTAGTCACGTGCTGCACTGTGGTTGGATAAAGTCTCGAAATGTTGAATTATTGTTCAACCAAACATAAATTAAAATGTATTACGATTAGAACTGATACGTTGTACCGTTCTCTGCTTAGAATAGTTAGGTGTCCAAACTATAACATATATTTTTTATTTCATTTCGTTATAAGAACACCCCCTTTACTTAATGTGAACAAAAGAATAGTTTTACAGATTTTATAAGTCTTTGTACGTATTTCATATTTGTTTTTATTGTTATATGCAGTTACCAAAGATTGTTAAGCCATTGTCTCACAATTTGACATTGACTGCGAATTGCTTTCGTCTTACCTGATCGAGATATATAAGCCATGGTGAGCGTGATCTCGGTAGGACAGGGGGTGCTTAGCTCCTTCTACACACACATGATCCAAAAAATTGGCATGTCATGTGCGTAGAACAAAGCTTTTCGGTAAAGTGTTAAATCACATATTTCTTGATTTAAAAATGCAGGTATTATCCCTATACTAAAGTCATCTCATGCATTGGTCTATAACTGTAGGTTGTCTAAGCAAACCCTCTCAACAGTCGAACGAAAAAGGTTTGTGAATGCTTTCGTAGACCAGTCCGGTTACCCGTGGTAGTTCTACAAAAAGCAGGCATTATTTCTAAGTAGTTTTCATTGTTCTCTCAATTAAGTTGCCGTACGTAAATCACGGGTTATCAAAAAATCATTAATGATTATGATAGCCAAGCTACAATCTATATGTAACACAAATGCTATTACTGTAATGTTTTCTGGATGGAAACAAACTCTTTATTCAACAAAGAATTATGTGATTAGATATAGGCTAATATTATTTTTTTATGTTAGTTGATAACGCACTTCATAGAACGTCAGTTGGTTAAGTTTTGATATCTACGTGGTCAAAGTATAGAAATGGGCGGATTGACCGGTCTTTTCTTATTATTAATAAACTATATAAAAAAAAACCTTCGGATTTGACCTGTAACTTTTCTAATTTATAAATTTAAGGAATCGATTTGTATGTAACGTGCAACAATGATTTGTTTGATGTCGCTGAACGTTTGTCATTTCAAACCAATCAAATTCTCTTTTCTTGCGATAACGTCACCTTACTTCTGTGACGTCGACAAACAAAAGACTGGTTGAAATTGAAGAATCTCTATTTCATTGCATGTTTCATAAAATCCTTCATCAGTATAAAGAACCCACACTGAAAAAAAACATTTACGTCTTCTTTTTTTTTAATCTCGCTATTATTTAAAAAAAAGAAAACAAAAAGCAAAAAAACAGCTTATAGTATTTTTTTTTTTTAAATCTCAACATGTTTAAGAAAAAAAGTAAATAAAAATGCAATTTATGTGTTTCCTAATTTTGTCAAGCTTTTCTTTTGAAAATATTATTATATAAACAAAGTTATAGCCCCTTCAATTGGTCAATCCATAGTATATCAATCTCTTCACCAAAAAGCATATCGGACTTCTGCACTTCCGTGGCTCTGGTCGATATTGCTTTCATTGTGAAGTCCGATTATATATATGTGTTCGATCCGATTGTGAAAAGTCGACTATATTGTATATATCCATTATAAGTTATCTGCGAAAGCTATGTACTATTGACTATTACTGTATTTCAGTTTGTCTATATTGCACTACGATATCAGCGGTTTTTTCCCGTTTACATCGTTTTGTTAAAATTGGTTTCGTGACGGCGAGGGTGTCTTATGGGGGGGGTATGTGTGTTCTCTTTAGGGTGATGGTGGGTTGTATTTCTTTTCTGTTCTTTTTTTTTTTTTGGATGGGTAACTTATAGGTTTGTTAGTCTGACATTACATGAAGAAATAGAAATAAAAACCCAGGTTGGTCTAATTCTATATTTTACATTAGAGACAGCATGCATGAAGCGTGAAAAACTTCATTGAGTTGTACACATAACTTATCTTTATAGAAAAACAGTTCTTACGCATTTCAAAATATAAACTCCCTGTACATTTTGTATCTTATAGAAATATAAGGAAATTAAAAACACTGTGGATTGGGATTGGGTTTTGATTTGACTATGTCTTTTTCCGCGAATTAAACCCATATTGAATGATATATTAAAAATATTGCAATGGTTTCATAATAGTAATTTTATAACTATTTTCCTGTGACATGAATCAAAACCAACGCGTTTGTGCCCATGTAAGCAAATCGTGAAAATTTAGCACCGAACAATTAAAGCAACTTGCAGTACGAAAAACTTTTACATAAGTCATATGATTTCTTTATTACGTTATTCTTACATATAGTTAGTTAAGTCGATTTACGTAAGAATAAATGCTGAAAGTTCTTTTGAAATATGCGCGCCCTGTTTTGTAAATTGAAGGATGATTTGAGCATCTCTGGTGAAAGTTAAAGTTGGTTACTGTAAACCATACATTAGACCTATCCGGACTCGGTGTGGTTCGTATTTTAGTCACATCTGGCGTATGATTATATCCACATGCTTTTCAAAAATTAAAGTAGTTCCATGATGGCTGAAACACGTGTTGTCAATTATTGAGATTGCATACCTTTCTACACGCCATGAATTACATGTAGTTATTGATCTGAGGCATATTGTTTTATTCCTGTCTGTCTGTCCGACTCTAGATCTGTTCAAATTAACATTTGAATCAGTGATAGGGGTCTCATATTTCCTATGTACACTCTTCGTGCAATTCGTCTTTCATTTGGTACCAAAATTTTAGACTTTGTGAACATCTTAGAGCATTTACTGTTTTACCCATGGGTATGTGCATTATAAACATATTTCTATTTTCTTGCTTTGCTTTCTTTCGGATTGGTCTCTCTTTCCAAGAAAGGTTTACAGTTTGTAAAAAGCGAAATAAAGGTGAGATCATGACGTCACAGTAGACTAGAGTTTAATTACTTCCGGTGTTCCTCGCCACAAACGCATCCTTGGATCTAACACTGACGATGGGTAATGATAAAATAAATGAAACCGAATAAATATCACATCACTTTTCAATAAATTGAAAACAGATTTATAAAAATAATAATATGGATACAAATATACTACGCTATACATGAATAAAATAAAAATCTGAATAATAAGGCCCGAAGCGTATATCCAGAGAGCCTCATTCTATACTTCCACAGTGGCTTTACCAATTTCTGCAAATAACTGTTTTTAAAAATACCTTTTCCATTTGGATTGACCTCTACTTTTATAGTTTACTTTTGGAATAACTCCATGCATTAGTTATGTTATTGATATACCATGTCCAGTAAATAAAATTTTATTATTATATGGAAATCGCTTAGACCGCCATATTTTGTTCTTTATATTAATATGAATTATTTATATTGACATTGAAAGATAGTGCAATTTTTTCCTATAGAATTTTGCAATTCTTCTTTATTTAAAAAAAAAAAACTTCTATTGTGTGATTTCCTTATGAGCAAGTTTCAATGTACACTTGAATGTATTGCACTCTTGAATTAAATTTCCTGTGAAGTTATTTTCAAACAACGATTATACCAGTGTTACGGTAAAGCAATGCGCCTGTGTTTTCTTTTAGAGAACAGATATTGATAGAATCGACAATGACGTAGTGTTGATTACACAAGACTGGGACCCCCGGAATAGTGACGTAAAACATGTGGAAGAGCAGTATTGGTACATGCTACCGTAAGCACAGTTTATCACGTGATTTATGATGTCATGTTTTATTACTACATGGCCTTAGTGCATCATGAAAAGTATGTCGGTATGAAAGGTTTATTTTCTTACCCTCATGTTGTTATTTTTAAAAATCAAAATGTCTTATATATATACATGTACTTCCTATTTTCATTGTTGTCAGGAAATTAATGCTCAGTCGTTAAAATAGTGGTACTATATTCATTAAGATTCATACGCACATCAATCACTTTCACGAGGAAATGAGGGTCATTTCAACTGGAAAAGATACCAAAAGCAAAAATATCGGAAATGTATAAAGGCATCAGTAAATTACTTGCTAAACTCATGATACAGTACCAGTATTGTCCATTTCAGGTTTATAGGAGACCTGCGCACGGACTACTGTACGGGGACAATGCGCACGTATGATGGCAGCATGTCGCCTCTCCCCCAACCGTTCACAAACGCCCTGGTTAACGGAAAGACAAAATACTGTAAGTAAAGAAAAAAAAGTTATTAGATTTTTTTAAGGAAAAAGAAAACAAATGAAATTCAAAATCTTTGGAAAGGAAACACATTGAAGACAAAGATATCTATGTTTGACTCAGATGGAACATACAAACAAAAAACTTGATATACGTACTTTATATTTTTCTCCATGTTATCTATTTCACATGCATAAAAAAATAATTTAGTTTGGAACACAGAGGCTTATGAGATTTGATGAATTTAGTTGTATATATTCTTCTAACAGTAAATTTTTCAACCCTTCACCGGCAAATGGTGACGTCTCCATATGAGTGAAATATTCTCGAGTGGGACATAAAACAATACATAATCAATCAATCAATCTTCTAACAGTTTCTGACGACAGCTCGGAGAACCAGCGAGCAGTACCTTTGGAAGTTTTCAATGTATCTCGTAACACCAACACGAGATTTCGTATGATCAACTCGGGCATGAATGGAGAATACAGAATTTCCATCGATAAGGTACATGTAATTGCAATCTTTATAATCTTTATTTTCCACCACTAGAATGTACTTTAAACATGGAAATTGGAATAGAAGCTGTGATATTATGTGGATTCGTAGTTTCCATCATTAATGATATAATTTGTTGTTACCATGTTTAGTCTTAATTGAGGTCCATCCTCCGTATTCCAAGCATTAAAATGTTTCAAGCGCTATATATACATGTATATTTAATCTCATCATTGAAGTAATTTACTTTTCCCCTTCAATTTAGCAGATATAAACTCATTCTTCAAAAACATTTACATTCCTTATTATGCAAACCATAGGCGAGTCTAGAGCCCCCCCCTGTTTGGTGACCACAATTATCTTTATGTATAGCATTATAGCTAAGTAAACCTCTGAAAATAACTTTAAAAGCCCTTAAACCCAAGAGCTTTCGGGGGCTTCGCCCCCTGGGCCGGCCCACTTGGGCTTCATTGTAGACAAATCCTGGATCCGCCACTGCAAACAACCTACCCCCGTCATAGAACGTAAATCTATAATTTGTAATCTAACCTCATATACCTCAAAATAATAAGGTCAATTTTGTGTCGGTGTTTTTATCGATAACCCCATTCTTAAAATGCATGTACACACCTTATCATACAAACTAGCCACCCAGGCATGCTGTATATCTTGGAATTGCGATCTAACCTCTCTTCACCTGTGCGCGCGCAGTTTTATCGGGAACAGAAATACAAAGAAACAGCATTTATTCATTATTGACAATGAATATTTCGGCTTGCAGCACAAACTCTTGTTGATTGGGACTGACGGGGGTGACCTGAGCCCTGTATGGATAGAATACCTCGTCATTAATCCGGGGGAAACTTATGACGTCATACTGTACGCAAATTCAACCCCTGATAATTACTGGATTCGACTGGAAACAACGGAAGTCATGGACGTCTCCTATGTGAGCAATTTTTAATTTATGTGTATAATTAAAATCAAATGTGTTTATGCACTAATCTTATTATCCCGTTGAATAAGGCTTTGAAATATCTTGTTAAGTTATAAATTCCATATCAAGAAAGCTTAAACTAAGTACATTTCACATTACAAGTTGTAGGGCTTGGTTAGTCGGATGACTTGTTATGTGTCTGTTCATTTCCGGTAAAGGCTGCAAAATCTAGGCCCATGCTCGGCGCTTTAATTACAGTCTTTGAGCAGGTAGGGATCTTTATCATGTCACATCTGCTGCGACACAGGATCTTGCATGGATTTTGCAGTCTCATCCGAGGGACAGCCCAATTTAGTCGTCTCTGTAATAAGCAAGGGATAATAAGGACCCGTTCTAACGAGAATCTCCACGTGATTGTAGGATTCAAACATTGTACAGTGTAACAAGATACAAATGTGTGGCAATTAAAGCCAAATAAATGCTCCTTGTTTTACAAATCACCGCATTTCCATTTTTAGAATCCCAGAAAGCCTAATGTGAGCTTTGCAGTGCTTCATTATAACGAGGCGGGAGCTGGACTTCCGGAATCTGAAGCGCGGGAATGTACCGAGTCAGATCGATGTGTGCTGGCAAACTGCCACTGGAGGTAAGCATCTCATTAAAACAAGAAATACAGAGTTGTGAAATTTGTTTCGGAGAAAACATCCAAGTTGTAAATTTAATTTTTTTAGGGGGGGGGGGGACTATAACGGGAGGAACAAAGTTTTTGTTTTTCAATTATATCCTTTTTGTTTGCATCGCGCGTTTTTTTTTTTTTTATTGCATCGTTATTACAATCATTGTTTGAATAATATTAAAGCCATAACACTCTAACGGTACGTGGCATCAGACAACTGTATATCCTCCGTTGATATTGCAACGTACATATATATAATGTTATACTCAGAATTTCGACTTCACCGTCAATAGAGTTCGGTATTTGAGCCGTTCATAGTAAAAGGGCCCGCTTAAGTACATGTGTATATACTACCCTCACAGTATTATAGCAAGATTGTTTTCATTAAAATATTATACTTCAAGAAAGGTGACCACTAACTGGTGATTGGTAGTCATAATTTCTGTCTTTACATATGTACAAGTATGCAAAAATGACGTCCCATTTTTTCGTTATGACGATTCTAATTGTTTTTAGATACCCCTCGTAATATAAGGGCTATTTTTGCTAGGAACGGCTCAAATGATACCTGGCTAAACTTGTGTCGAGACTTTGTTCTTCAAAAAGTCACAAAGTTCACAAACATGTAGCAGCTTATATAAAATTCCAATTTTTACATAATTCATT